>PPPC03000006.1:600000-815919 GCA_003708985.3 Yamadazyma gorgasii | reverse complement strand
GATGTTAAGGTGAGAACTTTCACATATTTTCATACATATTAGGTGAATTACATAATTGTCTGGACTAAAGACTTCTTCTAATCATTGAACAATACAACATCATATACAACAACATACCTTACTTCAAATACCTACTGTCTAGCATATTCTTTGCTAATTCTATGCCATTAAACTAGAAATAATGGGATCAAATAAGATTTTCCTGACGCGCTCCTTAATATATACCCCATATCTAAAACACGTATTATCTCCTTCAAGACGTATTAAATCTCCTCAAACACGTATAATATCCCTGAAACACGTATGATATCCCTTAAACACGTACCATCCGTCTTATGCGTCTCCATGTTTATTTACCTTCTACCACTAACGGAACATAAATATTGATCTATTACCCAATCCTTATCCATAATATTTATCATTTTCTGCTTGCAGTTAAACATCAATAAAGATAGGACCTGCAGAGGAGGTCTCCCAGACGCCTCCCGTCTTCAGAATCTGCAAGAATCTGATATAAGCGCCCACAGTTTCCTGATAGGGCTCGAGAGGAGTGTATAAGAGGTGTTAAGTATGGGAAGAGGTGCATGAGCCGCGCACCCTATTGGGACATCTCCCGTTCACCAAGGACGGACGACATCGCTTCCGTTTATGACGTTGACGTTACAGTTGAAAACTTTGCCTTGAGATATTCAGGTTACATATGTGCACCCTTAACCGGTTTATATATTTTAACTTCTTCAGCTGATGATTTTATGGTATTAAATGTTAGAACAGCTATGGACACAGTTGACTGCTGCCTTAACCCCGTCAAAATGGACTTGGGTGACGAATTTAGTTATGGATATCAAGGAGCATCCCAAATATTCTCATACTATTTCACGGCTGGTTCATGCTATCCCATAAAAATGTTTTACTATAACAGCCCTTCTGATGCTTATTTGAATATGACTTTTGTTTATCCTGACAGCACTATTCATGTTTCCGACATTCCTTGGTACTATCCTTCGAGTACAGATGACGATGAAGAAGTTTGTCCGTCATCTAGTGAATCATTTTCTTCCAGTGAATCATTTTCATCAAGCGACCCACTGTCATCAGGTGAATTATTCTCATCCAATGAACTATTATCATCCAGTGAATTATTTTATTCCAGTGAAGCCTTTTCTTCGAGCGAAATATTATCGTCAACTGAATCACTGTATTTCAGTGAAGTATTGTCATCCAGTGAAATCTTAGTCGCTAGTGAATTACCATCATCAAGAGAACCATTTCCATCAAGCGGGCCAGTGTCATCAAGCGAACTATTGTCATCAAGTGAGCCACTGTATTCTAGTGAAGTATTGTCATCAAGTAAATTATTATCAGCAAGTGAATCATTAGACTCAAAGTTATTTACATCGAGTGAGCCATTATCGAATAGTGAAGTATTACCATCAAGTGAAGTGTTAACGTCAAATGAACCATCATCCTCCGGTGAACCATTTTATTCCAGATTTTCTTCCAGTGAACTATTAGCGTCAAGTGAATCATTATCATCTAGTGAATCAGTAAAGTCGATCGAGCCATTATCTTCAAGTAAACCATTTTATTCCAGTGAGGTGTTATCAGTAAGTGAATCGTTAGAGTCAAGTAAAACATTCTCTTCAACGGAATCGTTATCATCAAATGAGGCAGTATCATCAAATGAACCACTGTCATCGAGTGAACCACAATATTCTAGCGAATCAGTGTCATCAGGTGAATCAATAACGTCAAGCGAATCAACAGCATCAAGTGAAGTTTCAACCTCCAGTGAATTTTCATCTTCAAGTGACTTACTATCATCCAGTGAACCATTAGTGTCAAACGAAGTGTCGTCCAGCGAAGCAGCATCTTCTAGTGAAGTAGCTTCATTTAGTGAGGTCTCATCTTTTGATGATTTATTCTCAAGTGAATCAGCCGTGCTTAGTGAATCAACCGCACTTGGTGAATCAACCGCACTTGGTGAATCAACCACACTTAGTGAAGAAGAAGCAACTAGTCAACCAGAAGTAACTAGTGAGTCATCATCTTCCGATGAAACATCATCGTCTAGTACAGAATTAGTGCCGATCGAATCAGCAGTACCAACTGAGTCAGAAACAACCAGTGAACTACTGTTATCTAGTGAATTATCGTCTAGTGAAACGTTACCAATTACTGAGTTGACTTCGCCTAGTGAATTATTATTCTCTATCGAATCATCAGCCCCTAGTGAAACATTGTCATTGGTTGATTCATGGTCATCTAATGAAATTTCATCTGGTATGCCAATACCATCTAGTGAATCAGTCATGCCTATTGTATCATCACCATCAAGTTCATTTTCTTTCAACGAACCATTATTTAGTGAATTCTCATCTTCTAGTCAATCATCATCTACTGAACCACCAACAACTAGTGAAGAATTTACAACTGACGAATTATCAACAACTGACAAGTTATCAACATCTAGTGGTTTAACAACATTTAGTGATTTAACAACATCTAGTGATTTAACAACATCTAGTGATTTAACAACATCTAGTGATTTAACAACATCTAGTGAATTTTTAGTATCAAGTGAATATTTATCATCCAGCGAGTCTGTAATACCCAGTGTCCCATTCTCGTTTACTGTACCATCAATGACTAGTGAACCATCGTCATCTAGTGAACCATCAATTTCTAGAGAATTATCAACTATTGGAGAGTTAATAGCTAGTGAATCATCAACAACTGTTGAAGAATCATCCAGTGATCCATTTTCATCTGCTGAACCAATAGCATTAAGTGATACATCATCATCTGCTGAAACAGTAAAATCAAGCGAATTATTTTCATCTGTTGAACCAGTATCAAGTGAACCAATCTCACCGTTACCATCCAGTAAACCAGTATCAAGTGAAGAATCAACATTCAGCGAAAGATTCTCATCCAGTGATCCATCATTGTCAAATGATCCATCATTGTCAAATGATCCATTACTGTCAATTGATCCATCACTGTCAATTGATCCATCACTGTCAATTGATCCATTACTATCTGGTGAACTAGTACCAACTAGTGTATCAGTATCCAGTGACATAGCCATACTAAGTGAATCAATTTCATCCACAGAAGCATCATCAAGTAATACCTCATCAATCGATTGTCCAGAATGTACTTCTTTCATTTCCACTTACACTACCGCTGCTTCCAACGGTGATCCAATCACTGAAACCCAGGAAATAATCGTCACCACTAACTCCAACGGTGATTTAACAACCATAATTGATGATATCAATGAATGTCCAGAATGTACTGATTATTCAACGACATATACTACTACAGATGCTAACGGTGATTCAGCTACCAAGACACAAGAAGTAATCATCACTACTAATTTTAACGGTGTTTTAATTACTACTACCCACGACATCAATGATTGTCCAGAGTGCACTGATTTTATCACCACTTACACCACTACCGATGTTAACGGTAATCCTACCACTGAAACTCAAGAAGTAGCTGTTTCTACCGATTATAATGGTGAATTGACCATCTTGACTGAAGAAAGTGACGATTGCGTAAAGTGTACCGGCTTTACAACCATTTACACCACCACTGATTATAACGGTCATTCAACAACAGTTACTCAGGATGTAATTGTCACAACGGAATCGAATGAGCAAGTGATAACCATCACCCATGACATTAATGATGGTACTGAATCCACTGATTTCGCAACCATCTACACTACCACTGATACCAATGGAGATTTGACTACTCAAACTCAGGAAGTAATTGTCTCTACCGATTCTATCGGTGATTTAACAACTTTAACTGAAGACAACGAGTGCCATGAATGCACTATAAATACCCCTTACACCACTACTGACGCTAATGGAAATGCAACTACCGAAACTCAACTTCCAAGTTCAACAACTAATAAAACAATGGAAATAACTACTTTAATTTCTGTCAGCCGTACGTCCAGTCAGTCAGATATAAGTGGACACGATGAGGTTACACAGTCACTAATTGAGACTACTGTGGTTACAATCACTTCATGTTCTGCTGAGGGATGTTCCAAATTGTCTGTTACTACAGGGTTGACAACTATCATTAATGAGAATACTTCCTATGTGACGTATTGTCCTGTAGCTTCTGGGGTAGCATCTGAAGGTGTTGAATCTGAAGGTGTTGAATCTGAAGGTGTTGAATCTGAAGGTGTTGAATCTGAAGGTGTTGAATCTGAAGGTGTTGAATCTGAAGGTGTTGAATCTGAAGGTGTTGAATCTGAAGGTGTTGAATCTGAAGGTGTTGAATCTGAAGGTGTTGAATCTAAAGGTGTTGAATCTGAAGGTGTTGAATCTGAAGGTGTTGAATCTGAAGGTGTTGAATCAGAAGGAGTAGAGTCAGAAGGAGTAGCATATGGAGTAGCATCTCAAGGAGTGTCATCCAATGAAGTTTCAGATACACAACCGAATAAAGTGTCAGTCTTACCAGCCTCAGATACGACAACGACAGTGTCTGAATTTAACTATGCATCGTCTTCTTCATCCTTCACCGTGGTTCCAATTATTGGAGAAGGTACTGGTTCCAGGGCCAGTGGATCCTGGTCATTAATATTAATAGGACTTGGTTCAGCTCTTTTGATATAAGGGCTGAACCATCGACCGTGTTCAATTTATTCTTCTTTAATTATAGTTTTATATATAAATGTTTTTCTAGTAATGGTGTTTATTCATGGGATTTAGTTAGCAGATACAATCTTATTAATATAAGCTTAAAGCTGCAAGGTGTAGACAAGAGCAAATAAAAGAACGTCGTATCAGTGGTGCCATTGTTATTGTCAGCTATGTCAAATCTAAGAAAAAGATCAAATAGCAAAGTTCATCCACAAATAATTCAAAAGGTATACTGTTTTTCTGACATAAGGCATTTCCTGTGTTAAATGTTAAAGTAGCGTCTTCACCTTGAACCCGTCAAAAATCTTCAAATTTAAAAACTTAATATTTGTTTAACCACTTTTACTTAAGACAGCCATAGAGCTTCCCCTTCACTTTTTATCCTGATAATCACTCGTAACTGTAAGTTTTCCGAGTTTCGTTTTTATCGTAGTTGCAAACTATCCCTTTTGGAATAAGTAAGGACTGAACCTTTTACGGGGAAGGTTTATACAGTCTAGTAGGCTGTTTCAACTTCATTTTAGTTAATAGCATAGGTCGAATAATATTAAGGTATTTTTTGTTGTAAGGTATCAACAGCAAATTATCAATCTCATTAAATTGTACTGTAAATAAGATAAATTTCAAGCAGCACTAGAAAATAATCAAGCATCTTTAAGCGAGTATCACAATATATGGTGTTTGTTTGTAGAACAATACTGGCTAGTATTTCTCTATGAAACAAAGACAACAGGCTTCTTTTCTACGCTGTTAATTCGAAGGCTGAATAGAACATATAATAACTACTTATAAGCAACGTGACATAAGATAAAAAAAGTGAATAAAAAAATGATTAAGATTAGAGTAAGCTGTTCTAAATAACCGTAGACCAATAATTGTTAATACAGAGTTCGTTTAACAACCAATTGGATATTTGAAAATAAAAACACCTGTAAACCTGTAAAAGATAAGAAAATGGCGACAAAGCGGTCACGAAACTTGAATTGGGGGTCTAATGTGGGAAAATCGGCCATATTATCACAGCGACGTATAAGTTGAAAAACTGCTTTGCATATTGAACAAAGCTGGCCGTTACCTTTACGCGCAGCGTAACTAAAATTCGATCATTCTAATTTCCAAGAGTAGGTATTTCTGTCTACGCAGACACTCGCACTTCTATGAACGTTTTGTTGCCATTCATCACCACCTCTGCACAGGTGATGGGGCCACCCTACTACATATATTTGGCAATTAATATATAAATTAGTTAAACCCATTGACCTGTAATAGGTGCTGATTTGAGGCGATTCACAATAGTTGTGACTTGACCAATACTCATGATTATCACCTTTGCACTTATCTCTACCAAAACCGTGAGCAGCCAAGGCACTCACACGCTTTGTTCTACAGTCGGCACGTTTAACAAAGCTGTTGTTGGCGTTTGACATCTGCTCATCATCACCACCACCATCATTACTATTGATATAATCATACCATCCAGTTAAAGTTGGCGGGTCTAGTCTTAAGTCTAGATCATTTCCATAATATGTGGCAGTGTCAATAATATCATCTTCATCAATTGATGTAATATTGGTGAAGAACGTAAATTGCACATTACTATCTCTGTAACACTCTTTTAGTTGATCTAAAACAGTGGAATTATTGTTGTCATCCTCAATGTCGAAACCGATGCTTACCATGTTGTCAGACTCCACAATAACTATGATATGGTCAACCAACTCCTGTGTACAGTCGTACAAAGTCTTTAAATCCTTATTAATATCGGTCATATTATTGTAGACCGCTGCATAATAATCCCATGCCAACACATATTGTATTAATAAAATGGTTATAACGCTGTGAAATAATAACATTTTAATTTCAATGTCTGTAAACGTGAATCTTATTCAAAATTCATCTAGGGTGGGAATCAAATCTATTTCTATTTTTTTGTGCGTGAATGATCAAACTTTTTCAAACTTTATTCGTATAACCAACCAATCAAGGGTAGTTAAGAACCAGCCTTACCATTGACTAGTTTATACCTAATCAAATAGATTAAATTCTTATTTTGGGAGTACTTAATACTGCAAGAGCAAAAGATTCATTCCCCTTTTAGATACCAAGAAGGTAAGCCGTTTGCGAATGAGTCGTTATGCAGTGATTTATATAATATAAAGACTTTTCATAAATCAATTTGATATCCTGCTAAGATGAATTTCTTAAAACATAATTTTAAAGTTATATTCTGAAAATTAAATTTCAAGTAATGCTGGAGGATAATGGTCTATCTGGGCGGCGGCGGTCTCAAAATTTGCACCTTTAAGCGAGTATCAGTTATTTTATAACATTTTCTCACAATTTTATATGCATGGCTATTTTTAGACAAATTGAACGCCGTTCCATTCGTTGGATTGTGCTTTTACAGTTTCTTGAAGCCGGATTTATCCAAATTTGTGCTGTTGTATAGATAATAAAGAAATAAAGTTTGACATTCTGTTGGGTAGTACGGCCCCTTAGCTCCTACCAGTAATTAAACTCAGGGTATACACAACCGATTATCAGATAATAAAAGCCTCTGTTATATCCATTTTTAACAGTAGGGAGTAGTAGAAGTAATCACCTCCAGAGTAATCGTTCTAATGAAATGACACTTACGAACAATCTTTTATGAAGATGAAAGGTTCATTGCAAGGTAGTGGAAGAAATTGCTTGATGCAGACAATAAAACCCAAATCAAACATATATTAAATCAAACTATGTAACTTACATCAATATCTTTATTACGTTACTTATTAACTCTAACGGAACATATTTGATAAAGCACTGGAAATACACTCACCAATTGATTTGTTAGCCTGAAGATATTTATTTCCGTCATTTGCGTTATACTTTCTGATGAGGTTTGCCTCTGCTCTCTTATTTATTATAGCAAATGGACTAGTTAATATGTAAATGATGAACCACAACATGATACAACCGACAGTGCAATTATCAGTTTTTTATATTCGACTGAAAGTTTATTCAATTTATTTAGAACCGCACATAGAGGGGTTTGAGAAATACGACAATCCATTTTGGAATTAGAATAGGGTTTACTTGTATACGTATGATTGTATCCATACTGTAACTGTGAGAAACAAATGTTGTCTGTATCACTTATCGTCTTAAAAGTATCGAATAAGAAAAAGAACGTTACTAATTAATAATAATAATCTTTATATTCTAATATTTTACCATAGGTGTTCTAATGTGCCAAAAATTAACTAATGAACAAGTCTAAAAGTATCATCTAAGTTCATCTCTAATCCCAATTACTTGATTCAAACTAAATCCCACTGGAAGTCACCACATTGATGAGAAAGAATAATAATAAAACCATAATTAGCTTCGGCTTAGTAGAATGACCAGACGACTTCATTTTGTCTGTCACTTGTACATACAATGTACCATTCTGGCAAATGAAATCTTGATTGTCTTGTAATTTATAATGAATTGTGCTGTTTCCACAGCTTACCTCTGTAGTCATTTCGATGAATGACTACAGGGGAAATCTCCTCTTTTTATAAAAATAAAAATATTAGGTGCCGTACCAAATGGGGGAACATAGATAAGGTTTGGAATGCGGAACCAGCTCAAAAGTTTATTTATAGAAAACACGAGCCCTACCAAAACCCTTAAGTTTAGATAGTTAATATTGTAATATCTTCCGACTAGGAATATTGAGTATCAATTTCAGCCTTTCAATTACACTTAAAAGTCATATATGGCATAAAACAATCAACCTAAATCTCATTATTTATCGGATGATCATCGCGTGTTAAATTGAGTTAAAACCGTAAAGCGTAAACAATAGCCGAGAATATGAAATCCTCTTATTATTTTTTGGCGAGTACATTAATATTTTTTCATTTCAAGTGATAAATGATTTCTCCTTCTAAACGGAAATATGATGGTTCTATGGGATTATCTAACTATTTAGGAAATTGTACGCCTAAAGTTCACACGATCATTAACTTAAATCGGTCAAAAGTGGACCCTGATCATTCAGACCTGGCTCATATCCAGTAAGTAAAAGATTCGTATATATTAAATTTATTAAGGTGAGTTCTTTTTGATTTATTCTTCCAGTTTTTCAACACCATTAGTATCACTGAAATCAAGGTCAGTTGTACCTTGCTCAGCTACGTATTTATCATAATCCTCATTTTTGATTTTTGTTACTTGTTTCCTCCAGAATCCATCTTCACCAATAACTTCTTCTACATGTAATCTATAACCAAACACTCTTGGCAAGATTTGGGCCCAGAACAACCAGTATACAAAACCAATAAAGAAAATCCCCCATGTAGTTACACAATGAACGTAATAAGGTAAGTCGTTATAGACAGCATGTTTCTGGCTTTCAGCTGGAGGAATATATGGGGCTACAATCAAATATAATGAACTTAAACCAAAAAAGGCAGTAACAGGGATAGTAGCCTTTAATGGAGCATTCCACTCAATCTTTCCTCTTAAACTTTGAATGTTCAAGTACAACAAAGCTATGGCAACTAAAAAGTTGATGACATTTAATGGATAAGAAATCAAGTTTAAAATAAAATTATAAGCATCACCTGGTGGAGGTGCTAAGATGGTAATGACACAAACAACCCAATGTTGGAATAATCCTACAAAAGGAGAATTGAATGGTTTTGAGGTTGCAAAAAATCTTGGGAATGGTAAGATACCTTCTCTACCTAATTGTTGAATGATACGACCTTGGGAGAAAATAACACTCATAACATTACCTAAAGCACTCAAAGCAATGAATACAGATGCAGCTTTTTTAGCAGTTTTACCAAAAGCAATATCGAAAAAATCAGCTGCTAAGATTGTGGATGAGGTTTTTAATACATCTTTTGGAACGATAGCAAAATAAGCAATATTTACGAATAAGTAAATTATTGCCAAAAGGATTAAAGCACTTGGTGCAGCAAATCTTAAAGTTTTGACTGGGTTTCTTACTTCACCTAAAGCGTAATTAGCATTACTGTAACCAATAAAGGACCAAATAACATTATATAAAGCATTAACAATACCATAAGCAGTAGCATCTTTAGTACCAGCGAATGAATCATGGAAATTATCGGTCTTTTTCCAACCTCCAAGAGCTACCCAACCTGTAACGGTAATGAATAAAACAACTCCCAACTTGAAAAGACCTAAAATATTTTGTAAATAAGCTCCAGTTTTAATGTGACTTCCATTTACTAAGAATGCAAAAGTAATACAACCGACACCAATTCCTCTTTCGCTCCATCTGGTAGGTTCGACTCCAGCAGCTGTTAAAATATATTGACCGAAAATAATAGAATTTCCAGCAGCCCAACCTAATAAGAAAACATAGGCGGCATACATTCCACTAGTCAAGAATCTAGGTCTGGAATAGACATATTCTAAGTAATTTTTTTCACCACCATTTCTTGGAATGGCAGACCCAAATTCCATATACACATATAACCCAGCTAATGCGATGATCGCACCGACTACCCACAAGATTAAACTTAATCCAATGGACCCGGATAAATTATATATGGTAGCAGGAGTGGCAAAAATACCAGTACCAAGCATACGATTTATCATTAAACCAATGGCACTAATATAACCAATATCTTTGTAACCTTTGTCGAGTGGTTTGACATAAGGTTCATCACTTGCAGCGTCATGTTCTATGACTTCTACTCTTTCAATCTTCCCCATTTTTGTTTAGTCTAGTTTCACTTGTCTATACTTTCTTCAACTTAAACAAAATCAAAGACAAATAAATTCATCGAAACCATCGACTTATAAAGACAATAGTTAGAGAGCCACAGTTGTCTGCCACATCTCATCGCGAGTCACCTTGTGCAAAACCTGCCTGTATATGAAATTGCCGTGAAAAAATAATCCAGGGTGCATCTTGTGCATTTGGTGCCTAGACTTAATTATATGAGGTAACTGTAAGAACGAAACCCTTCAAGTGGTATGAACCCATTTCAGGGGTCCATCAATTATTGTTGATGTAGTTGATGATTTCTTGAAATAACCCCAAACCCAGAGACTTAATCCCATAAGGCTCTAAACTTTATGTGCTATATTAAGAAATTGAAGCCAAGAGTTGCCTTGACTTGGGTTATGACTTTGGAAAATGCCTTACATCTCTCAAGCCACATAAGAGAAAAAACTCTTGAACTCACTCTTTGTGTTGAAGACTTTTCTTATTCTTTACACAGTTTGGTAAAAAATAAGACTCCACATCTGCAATGTCGATTCCTGGCTATACAGTACTTCCTTAAAACAGACTCCCTGGCGTAGGTCTTTTGGTTCTTCTTTCATTTCTTGGAAGGGTCCTAGGCTAATGAGTTTAGCGTACGACAGGGTAAAATGGTAGGTATAGTATGAAAGGTACATAGGATCTAAATTGAAATCCACAGGTTAAAAGAAAAAGAAAGAAGAGATATACTTGATTCGGCGAGAAAAAGCAATCAAGAACAATGCAAAAGAATGTTTGTAGATCTTTATTGGCCTTGTTAGTATTCTATAACAGTATATGTCATTAAACTAGCCGAACTTTAGCCTATTGTAAAGCACTGTTCGATTTGTAACCAAGCTTAAATCTACGCTAATCGCTCTAGTAGCCCAATAACTCAATTCAAATTGTTCTTACAATTACTAGGCGTCAAGAAATGACTTTTAGTGAATCGAAACTTTATAATTGGAAAGTCCAACTCCCACAAATTTGTCGACTCAATAATGAATCAAAACCACACCCACACCAAACTTTGTTGAAGCTGCTTCATATTTTATATTTTACCACATTGATATTGCTTCATAAGCCTTTTGTCAGACCAGGCTCCGATGATTACTGGAGTGGAATACAGTCGTCGGCCACTACTATCATCAAACTATGCGAGGATTTTGACTTTGAAAAGTATGTGTTGACTTTTTCACCCATATTTTCTATTTATGACAACATTTTATGTTGTTTATTCCATCTCCGAAACGAAGATAAAAGAACGTCGGCTTTTAAAAATGCAAAAAGTGGTCTCAACATTTTGGAAATCTTGTCCAAAAGGCATCCAGTTGCTGGAGTCTATTTGGAGAGAATTAGGGTGACAAAAAAGGACTGGGGGGGTTCCCGTTCATCTAGAAGATGGCGAAGCTGACGACAAGGGCGATATGCGTATGTTCGAAGATAGATTTGGGCAGTTTCTATTTTCCTTTCGAGGAATTAACAAGAGATACAGCATCGGAGCTGGCTAACCTAGAAACTGCAAGTTTGATATTGAAATAAATAGGAAATTCAGCATATAATCTAGATCTATTTGTTTCTCGGAACGGTAGGGTTTCCTATTAGACAGCTTCCCGGAGTGATCCTGAACCGCTTCTCAATGGACCGGATATGTGGGTCGTCACAACCTCCAAAAAACAAGATCCTACATTATGTTTAATGCAGTACTTGCACAAGAAATTAGGAAATTTTCTAAATGTACGAGTGTTCCAAAATATTCAATAAAGATGGGCCTGCATAGTAATGTGGTGTTTTTCTTATCCAAGAATATTTAACTTCGCCTTGATACTTTAGCGCTGTGAATTTACCCCATAACTTATCTCGTACTGTGACCAATAAAAGAGGCTATTTTAAGTTTTACTACCTGGCTGTTACCTGATCGAGGAGATTTGCAGTTCCGGAAAAATACTTTTATGGAAAAGAACCTGCGGCTACAGGACTGCATTTGCAATTCCAAATATTTATTATAACCCCACAATTTTTCTTAGACTCGACCCCACATTGTCAAGTGTCTCTAATATTCTTAGCTGCGGATAATGAGGTTCCGTATTATTTTAAATTAGAGTATGGCCCAAAGAAAAGTGTATATATATAAGCATTAAAAGCAACGGGAACAATAAAAGACCCACTGAAGAGTGACCATGTCAAATCTGCTTGATTCCACCGAAAAACCGGAAACTGAATACATCGAAACTAAAACTGCAAATGAAGAGTTAGCTGCTGTTCATGATGATCCAAGGGTCAGAAGCTTAGCACGGTCTGTGGGACCTACTTTGGCACCTTTGATTCCCGAAGGTGCATCGTGGTTGAGGAATATGCAGCTTTTCAAGTTAAATTTCATTCTTACCGTGGCTTGTTTAGCATCATCATCAGTTGGTTATGATAACTCATTAATCAACTCTCTTCAGGCTTTCCCTGAATGGACAGTTGATTTAATGGGACTGCCCGATTCAGAAACATTAGGGCTCATTGTCGTCACCCTTGCTTTTGGTGGTATTGTTGGTAATTTGTTTGCACCCTGGCTCTCTGATAGATACGGAAGACTTCTTACTATTCGAATAGGTACGGTAGGTGTTATTGCGTTTTCTATTGGCCAAACTTTTGTAAAAAGCAGGGATGCTTACATTGTGTTACGGACATTTATTGGGCTCTTTGCCGCTTTATTAGCTCAAACGGTTGTGGTTGTCAGTGAAGTTTCGTTCCCTACCTATAGAGGGTTCTTTTCGTGTTTCTATATGACCATGTATTATTCTGGTGCCTTCCTTGGAGCATGGAGTGCATATGGTGTTAGGAATCTTGGAGACTGGAGTTGGAAGGCCATCACCCTTATCCAAATTGGGTTCCCCACTGTAACCCTCCCAGTGGTGTTTTACTACTTACCAGAATCTCCTCGTTGGCTAGTGTCAAAGGGAAGGGTCGAGGAAGCCAAAGCTCAGTTAATGAAATACCATTGTGGTAGTGACCCAAGATACGCCCCATTGGTGGAAGTAGAAACTGCTGAAATCATTTCCCAGATTGAACTTTTAAAGCATAAGAAACATGGATGGACTTCTTTTGTTAGCACCAGAGCCAATATTTGGAGATCGTTAATCTGTGTTTCTTTGGGAATCTATGCTCAATGGAATGGAGCTGGTGTCATTTCCTATTATTTGACTTCCGTGTTGGAGTCAGTTGGTATTACGTCGGTCACCCAACAAACCTTAATCAATGGGTTCATGCAGTTGTGGAATTTCATTTGTGCTGCCTTCGCCTCATTTAATGTTGATAGATTTGGTCGTAGAGTGTTATTCCTTTGGTCAACTATAGGTATGCTCATATCATACATTATCATTACAGGGTTGAGTGCTACTTATGCTAAGAACGGGAGCGACGGAGCTGGTATTGGAGTCATTGCCTTCTTATTTGTGTTCTTCGGCCATTACGACATTGCTTTTACTCCATTGATCACAGCATACCCGATAGAAATCTGGCCCTTCGAATTAAGAGCTAAGGGTCTAGCAATAACTCAAATTTCTACTTATGCCGCCTTGCTATTTAATCAATTTGTCAATCCTATCGCTTTAACCAACATCGCATGGAAATATTATTTTGTTTATATTGGTGTACTTGTTTTCATGTTAGTACACATTTGGTTTTACTATCCAGAAACTAAAGATCACAGTTTAGAGGAAGTGCAAATGATTTTCGAAGGGGCTAATGCTAAAGTTATTGCACCTCCAGTTAAAATCCAAGACATTCAATCCAATGCTGGATCTGAGGTTTAACAACGTTGATATTTGTTTTAGTAGTTAAGTAGCACGTTAATTATGCACGATGTTAGTGATTATGAACTCTTAAAATAGATAACGAACCCTTAGCGGAATTTATCAATCGACACACAAAATTACTCATGCGTTGAAAGAATAGTTAATAGTGAACATTCAAAGTAAATATATACAAAAACAATAGCATCGATTAAATCTCATCGTCGTTAATGTTATCATCCATTTTATCATCATTGATGTTGTCATCATGTTGAACAGAGTCCTTTTCTATATCATCATCAAGAACAGAACTTTGATTTGACAGCAAAAGCTCCTTCCTAAGTCTTTCACTGGTTAAGAAATTTAATAAGTATAAAAATAGTTAATTGAAGGGATCATTCTTGGATTTTTACCACAATTGTGATTCTTACAAACTGGAAAAAGACCATAAAATATTTTTTTTAAAAAAAAAAATTTCTTATTCAAAATTCATTCAAGCTTAAAGCCATTCAGTAAGTAAGCTAAGAAAGATATGAAACAACGGCTAATAAAATTTGATTCACCTTAGGGCTCTTTCTTTTGTTGTCTAGCCCTCTCACGGTTATATCAGATCGCATCGCATCGAAAAAATTGAGATGAGATAGACGTAATGGGGAAAATAAATAAACCAAACTCGAAGTCTTTCAATAAAAGAAGGTCCAAAGAAAGTAAGATTGTCCAGCCTGACAGTTTGAAATGGAAGTCTGTTGATATCCCAGATAACTTAGAAAGTTATGAAGGGTTTTATGGGCTTGAAGAGATAGATGGAGTTGATGTAGAGATTGTTAATGGTAAAGCACAATTCAAAGTCAGAGACGACTCAAAAGTGAAGCAAGAGGACGAGCCTGAAAATAACGATGACTTAAATCCAAAAAAACAAGAAGAAGACACAGAAAAAGCGGAATCAGAAGAGGAGGAAGAGGAAGAAGAATTTACTGGATTTGATGATGACATGGAACAACAAGAAGAACAACAAGAACAACAACAAGAAGAAGGCATTGAAGAAGATATCCTTGAAGCAGATATTCTTGAACAAAATTCCACAAAACAAAGTACCAAAAAAGGTACCAAAAAAGAAAAAGATGTACTCAAAGAAAATACATTCGCTAATGTTATATTACCTGATGATAACGTAGATTTACCACAATGGCAACCACTTAAACTTAATAGTTACACCTTGACTGGACTTAACGGGTTAAAATTCAAATCTCCAACTCCTATTCAAAAGAAGACCATTCCTTCAGCCATAGAAGGCAGAGATGTTATTGGAAAAGCCACAACTGGTTCCGGTAAAACGTTAGCTTATAGCATACCAATACTTGAAAAATACGTAAATAAGTTGGAAGAACTTCAAAGCAATCAACAAAAGAAAATTGTCAATGTGCCTATAGGGATTATATTTGTACCAACAAGAGAATTGGCTCATCAAGTGGTTGAGCATTTAAACCAAATTTGTAAATATTTCCCAATACATTCAAACTCCATTGTAAGTATAACAGGAGGATTATCGATTCAAAAGCAGGAAAGATTATTAAACTATGGTCCAAGCATTATAGTAGCTACTCCAGGAAGATGTTTAGAACTACTAGAGAAATCTGAAACTGTCCTTAAAAGATTAAGTTCTACTGATATAATTGTATTGGATGAGGCTGATAGATTATTACAAGATGGGCATTTTGACGAATGCGAAAGGATTTTGGATTTATTCAAGAAAAATAGACCTAAAGGGTTAGCCAGTTATAAATGGCAGACCCTTGTGTTTAGTGCTACATTTGCTAAAGAATTATTCAGTAAATTGAATAAGAATGTCAAGAACAATAATAACGAAGAAATACTTAAACTTTTGAATGAGAAATTACAATTCAAAGATAAAAACCCCGTGGTTGTTGATGTTAACCCTAAGGAAATGGTATCGGGTCAAATAACGGAAGCTTTGGTGGAATGTGGTGCTACAGAGAGAGATTTGTATTTGTACTATTTCTTATTGATGTACAAAGGAACGACATTAGTGTTTGCAAATTCTATTGATTCAGTCAAAAGACTAGTACCGTTTTTGACGAACTTGAACATCCCCACATTTGCTATTCATTCATCTATGATCCAGAAGCAGAGATTAAGATCTATTGAACAATTCAAAGCAGCTAGTGCTAATAATGAAAGTGCAGTTTTAGTAGCTTCTGATGTTGCTGCTAGAGGATTGGATATACCTAATATCGATCATGTAGCTCATTACCATTTACCAAGAACTGCTGATATCTATATTCACAGATCAGGTAGAACTGCTAGAGCCAAAAATGAAGGGGTTTCCGTCATCTTTTGTTCTCCACAAGAAAGTTCAGGACCATTAAGAAAGTTAAGAAAATTAGTTGCTACTTCTAATAGAAAAAAGTTCAATATGCACAATGATTTAAAGTTATTACCAATTGAAATGGATTTAGTCAACCAATTAAAGCCTAGAGTGGAGTTGTCAGCCAAATTGGCCGATGCTAATATTGCTACTACTTCAACTAAAAAAGAAGAGAATTGGATCAAACAAGCTGCTGATGATTTGGGAATCGATGATATAGAAGATTTACAGGACTTTGAAGATGATATAATCAAGAAACAAAGGAAAAGAAAAGAGAATAAATTCTTAGCTAAAGATGAATCTAAAGCTATAAGGTTCGAGTTGAAACAATTATTACAACAACCAATTCGTAAGTTAACCAGAAGATCATATTTGACTAGTGGTTTACAGAATTTAGCTCATATAATGGTCACTGGTAATACTCATAAGGAAGTTTTAGGACATGAGAACGTTAAAGCATTGCAAGACTTGAAAGGATCCCATGTAAAGAACTCTAAAGTGTCAAAACCCAAACCTAAAGCTAAACCTCAAAAGAACGACAAGAAACAACAAAAGAGTAAAAAGTAAGTAGGTAGAATCTATCATATGTATATAGGGTCTAAATAAAATCGTCGTCATCATCATCATAATATTCATCTTCATCAGATTCATCGGCCAATTGTTCAAAATTAACTTTATATCTCAACATAGCACCTATACCACCAAAACCTTGAACGAATTGAGCACCTTCAGATGATCTATCAGTAACGAATTCTAAATTAGCACCAAAACTCTTATAATTTTCAGCTAACCATTCTAAGAAAGTTTCTTCTTTAACAATTTCCATTTCAGCTCCTGTAACTTTGTCTTGCATGTATGATTTGTCAGGTAATTCAGGGTTAGCATGGACTATGAATTCTTCTCCTTCAGCATTCTTTAAGGTATAACGAATGATATTCAAATTTTCGTAGACAATGACGATTTCACAAGCACCTAAATCTAAAGCCTTTAATGTGTCTTCAATACCGTAACAGAATTTACCGGTATCTTGAGAAATTTCATCGAAATAGTCGTTCAATAATTTCTTTTCTTGAACAAATTTGACATTGGCCAAGGTTTCGGCAGATAATTCAATAGCTTGATTGAATCCATTTTCTCCACCATAAGAAATATCAACGATTTTAATAACTTTTTGTTGCAATCTTAAATCGAATAAATCAGATTTCGACAATTCAGTCTTGAAATCAGCTGAACCTGCCAAGATTAACCCTTTAACATTGACCTTATCAGCAGTGATGAAATTCTGAACAGCAACTTCAGCAACTTTTCTGACATAATTGTGTCTTTTTTCTTCTCTTAAACGACTGAAACGAACAGCCGATTGACCACCTCTACCATGCTTCTTAGGCAAGTCGACAGTGAATTTGTGCAAGATTTCTCTAGTATTACCAGTAACAACCCCGAATAAGGCACCATTACCATCCATGATAATGAACCCGAATCTATCATCATCTTCCAATAATTCACTTAAAGCTTCAACGTGGAATTTGTTATCACATAAGTATAAGGAAGTATTAATTGGTTTGAAAGGTTCAAAATCGATGTTTAATTTCTTTTCCTTACCTTCATCAGTGATCACATCCCCACAATAAACAACTAACCCATTCTTAGGAACAGAATTATACAATTTCAACTTTTGTTGGGTTGAAGTAATGGCTGATAAAACAGATAATCTATTAACTCTGGATTTGATATTGGATGCGGTACCATATTCTTCAGTCAACATCTTTTGGATCAAAGAGATTTGACCTTTTGGTGGGATAATCAATGAAATCATTGACGTACCATTACCTCTTGCCTGCTCTAAGGCCTTAATCAATTTCTTGATTTTCCAGATTTCAATATTCTTTTCAGCAGCGTCTGACATGTTGGTTAAGACTAGTCGCAAACGTTAAAAATTTTCAGTATCGGGTTTGCGAAGACACGACGCGATGATCTGGCTTAACTATGGTGAGGCAGGAATAAGGAGAGAAATGGCCAGTCAGAGTTTAAGAGGGATCCAAATGAGGTAGGGCTATTATATAGGCGTTTATATAGACGATAGAATATCTTTACAATTCTAAAACCTGCACATTAATGTAACAAACATAATTTTACCCCTACACTAACCCTGCACTAGCCTTGCTCAGTTAATGCCATGGAAATTTGTCTCATTCCTACACTCCCGCGCGACTGTCAATAAAGGACTGCGAAACGGGGACGGTAACTATATCAGCCAGGTTGACAAAAATCGTAATAAACTTATAAAAATCTATTCGGAACAACTGGAACAACATCCCAGTGCACATTACAACAGTTTTACAGCGATACAGACAAATATCGAGCCATGTCAGCAAGTAGTAGGTATTCCGACTCCAATTCTAATCTTGGAGTCCCACCTCATATAACTAATCAACCACCTACAGAACGTCCAGAGACCCACGAAGAAGAACCTTATTCTGATTCCGATAGTGACGAAGACATTAAAGAAGAGAAACCTAAATCAAGAAAACCAAGAGATAATGCCTTCAATCAACAACGTTTGAAAGCATATAATCCTGTCTTTACGGCAAGAATGGTTATACCATTATTGGCAGTTATTGGGATCATTTTTGTGCCATTAGGAGCAGCCATGTGGTTGGCATCCGATAGAATACATGACTTTGCCATTGATTATAGTCATTGCGAGCTTTTGGCCAATTCTGATACCTGGACTACGATTCCGGATGAATACTTGCAATATAACTTGAAAAGCAATTATGCCAAGCCAGTTTGGAAGTTAGTAACTAATGAAAGTGAACAGTTTGAAGATGAAAGGAATGTGTGTCAAATTCAATTCAATTTACCAAAGGATTTAAAGGCTCCAATCTACTTATTCTACAGATTAGAGAAGTTTTATGCTAATCACCGTAGATATGTCAAATCTTACAGCGAAGATCAAATCATCGGTAAGGCAGCTAGTGCTCATGATGTCAAGCATGCAGTAGGTCAAAACTGTGAACCAATGTCGTTGGATGAGAATGGAAAAATCATCTATCCATGTGGATTGATTGCTAACAGTTTGTTTAATGATACTTACTCAAGTACATTGACAGGAGTTAATGGAACATCCCATGATTACAAGATGACCAATAAGGGTATTGCATGGTCAACTGATAGAAACAGATTCAAGAAGACCAAATATTCTGCAAGTGATGTTGTACCACCTCCAAATTGGTACAAAAAGTATCCAAACGGGTACAACGACGACAATTTGCCAAATGTTGAAACCTGGGAAGAATTCCAAAATTGGATGCACCCTGCAGCATTTTCAACCTTCAACAAATTAGCCCTTCGTAATGACGACGATGTGTTGAAGGCCGGTGATTACCAAATCGACATTGGATTACATTTCCCGGTATTACCATTCAAAGGTGGTAAATACATATACTTCTCACAAAGGTCGGTGATCGGAGGTAAAAACAGTTTCTTGGGGATCAGTTGGATGACCGGTGGTGGTGTTTGTTTGTTATTGGCTCTTTGTTTATTGATTGTCAATACCATTAAGCCAAGAAAGACTGGTGATACAAACATGTTAAGTTGGAATAGAGAGTCTTTCAAAAAGAACACTTAACTTTTTAGCCTGGTGACCTCTGACAGGTAAATAAATACCGGAAGTTATATAGAAATGTAAAATTTATTGGGACGGCAATGTCGATGGCACTAGATCTCGGAGCTAAATTCTCACAGTAAGTGCCGATTTCCCCAGGTTTATTGCGCGTGCCGTACAGAAAACGGTTGAAAGGCGCAAGATTCTGCGGTTTTCTGTCACCGCTTAGATTCTTAGATTCTTCCCCCATCGAAAAACATCTAAAAAACATCAAAATGGCCCAACACCAACCTTCTGAATTAAGAACTATTAACATTAACGAAAACCCTGTCTCCCATCTTAACTTGACTTGGGGCAACTCTGACTCGACCTTCAAGGTGGTTTCGTCGCCAGTTAGACCACTTGAAACCGGTGAAGTTTTGGTCAAGAATTTAATCTTCTCCAACGATCCTTCTCAAAGAAGTTGGATTCAAAAAGGGGCTATTGAAGAAGCTTTGTACACCAAGCCTATCAGAGCCGACCAACCTATGGAAAGTCTTGGAGTTGTGCAAGTTTTGAAGTCAAACAACGATAATTTCAAGGAAGGTGATATTGTTACTGGAATCACTCATTGGGGTGATAACGTTATTCTCCCAGGTGCAAACCTTAGAAACGTCGTTGACCCTAAATCTCCATTTCCTTTAACTGCATATTTGGATTATTTAGGACTTACTGGTATTACCGGTTATATTGGATTATTTGAAGTTGCTAAGTTAAAGGCTTCGGATGTTTTAGTTGTTTCCGGTGCCGCTGGTGCCACCGGTTCTATTGTTGTTCAGTTGGCCAAACACGTTATTGGTGCTAAGAAGGTCATCGGAATTGCTGGTGGTAAAACCAAATGTGATTATGTCAAAAGCTTAGGGGCCGATGAATGTGTTGACTATAAAGATCCAAATTTCTTTATGAGCATGAAAAAGGCTTTGGGTGAAGACGAAGCTTGTGACGTTTACTTTGATGGAGTTGGTGGTGCTATCTTAGATCAAATGTTCCTTTTAACCAAGAGACATGGTCAAGTTATTGCTTGTGGAGCAGTTGCTGGTTATAACGAATCTGATAAACTCTACGTTAAAAACTGGGGGCTCATTATCACCAGAAGATTAACCGTCAAAGGTTTCATTGTTTTAGATTATCTTAAGGAAGCCAAGGAAGCTGTTATGAAACTTATTTCTTATGTTCAACAAGGTAAAGTTAAGGTTGATAAAGATTCTTTTGAATTGATTGATTTAACTAAGGAGCAAGATGTTTTAACTAGTGTTCCAAGTACTTTCAACAAATTATTCACTGGAGAAAAGAAGTTTGGAAAGTTACTTACTAAGGTAGCTGAACCTAAATTGTAAGCCTGAGCTTTGTTGCTTCTATTATATAGGATTATGACCTTTTAGTAGTGTAGTTTAATATAAGAATTAGGTCGTACCCCTAGGTGTTTTATTTGTTAAAAGTGTGTTGTAATGTTACTGTAGCATGACTGTAACGTGACTGTAGCGGGACTGTAGCATGACGATTAATGTTGGCTTATTTGAACTGATTTTATTACTATCTCCCTCTATCTGGTTCGTCGCTCCCGCCGTCTGCTCTACACGTAACTGAAAGATCGAGTTCGCGTAAATAAACATGAGATGAATGGTACACAAAAACAAATCCTAGAGAAATACAAAGAGACCGAACGGGATGAAGAGTTCGATCTCGATGGTGATACTTCAGAGTTTTCGTATTCGAAGTTTTCCCATGTTTCAGGAATATCCATCAACAAACCAGGAGAATCGCCGTTTGTGAATAAGATCCAAAACAAACTTCAAGACATTAAATATCAAGATGAAATCCGATCTAATAGCATTTCCAGTTTTTCAGGTATGCCAATAGTGGAAAGGCCGATGATATATGCTATACCCGAACGTCCAGAAGAACACGAACATCCTGAAAGCCATCAAAATAACGAAAATAATGAGAATATACCGTTTAAACTAGCACCACCAAAGATGTTTAGCCAAACTCCTGATAGGTTGAAAGTGCCGAAAATCAGAAAGAATATCACCCAGATCGAGTCTGAATCCACTCCAAAACATCAACAATTAAGAAAACCTTCAGTAAAAGTGTCATTGACCCCGGCTCAAAAAGTTGAGAAGAATGCTAATATGAGGCTGATAAATGCCTTGGAAAACTTCCAATTCGGAGAAATGGTAGGCAGAGGAGCATTTGCAACGGTTTATAAAGGAGTAAATTTGAAAACTAACCAGATAGTGGCCATAAAGCAGATTATTATTGATAAGGAACAAGATGTCCAGGAATTAATGGGTGAAATTGACTTGTTGAAAATCTTGAAACATCCTAATATCGTCAAGTACCATGGATTTGTCAAAACTTCGTCATCCTTGAATGTATTCCTTGAATTTTGTTCTGGTGGATCCTTAAGACAATTATACAAAAGGAATAATTGTGGAATACCTGAAGCTGATATCATCAAATTTGTGAAACCGATTCTCAATGGATTGGATTATTTACACGAGCAGGGGGTAGTCCACAGAGATGTCAAGGCTGCAAATGTGTTAATAACTGAAACCGGTGATATCAAGTTGGCAGATTTTGGAGTCGCTACTAAAGTTACAAATCAACATTTATCCATAGTGGGCACACCAAATTGGATGGCTCCAGAAACAATCTTAGGAGGTGAAGGATTATGTACTGCATCAGATATTTGGTCTTTAGGAGCTACTATTATTGAATTATTTACAACAAATCCACCTTATCACGATTTGAACCCAATGGCTACTTTACATGCTATAGGTACAGATGATCACCCACCGTTACCTAAGAATATATCGATCATGGCTAAGGATTTCCTTTTGGAGTGTTTCCAAAAACAACCCAGCTTAAGAAAGACAGCCAAGTTATTATTAAAGCATAAATGGCTCCAAGAATATGCACCCCAAAAGACTAAACAATTATCCACCCAAGTTTCTAACATAAAATCAATAACAAGTTATAGTGAGAATTTGGACGAAGATTGGGAGAAAGATTTCAGTGACTTGGTGCAAACCAAGAAGCTGTTTTCAAAGTTGGAGGGACTTTCTAAAACTGAAAAACTTTCTAAATTCATGGACAAAGACGAAAGTTTCGTGGACTTCAAGATTGAAAAACCTAAAGTTGATAGCAAAAAAGTTTATAATGAAGATGATGATCCATTCTTGGACATAGAAGTTGAAAATTTTGATACCAATGAATTAGCAGTTCAAAGTAAAATGGAATTTTTGATAACCAAATTCTCAAAAAGAGTTGATTATTGTCAGAATGGTAATGAAGAAGTATTGCATTCTTTAATAAAGATTATAGGGAAAATAGCTCATTTGGTTAAGAAGTATCCGGTGCTGCATGATGCATTAATAAGAGACCACGGAATTGTTTCCATATTTGAGTTGCTAGAGAATTCAAACGAATTACCTGATATTCCAAAGTTGTGGTATTATTCGTTAGTAACCTTGAACTACATTTTTGAATCCAACATAAACCAATTTGAAAACTTCTGTTTATTGGGAGGTATACCGGTTGTTACCAAATTTAGAAGCAGCAAGTACGATAATCATATAAAGTTGGAAGTGGTAAGATTCATAAGAATCTTTTTGAAAAGTAATAAAGCATTGTCGATGTTTATTTCTTGCGGAGGATTAAGAGTATTGGCTAAGTTTGCTGAAGAAGACTTTGATTTACATCCCCAATTTCCTATACTTTCAATTGAGTTGATTCATTTGATTTTATCAACAGACCTATCCAACTCAAAGTCTGATTTGTGCAGGAAGTTGTCTCATTATGGAATAATATTTTGGTACATTGTGTTACTTCATAGATTAACTAAAGAAGACAAATATAATGATATAGTTGATAAGATTATATCCATCATCAAATACTTTGGACAGCTGGAGGTTAAAGTTCGGACGAATATTTCCAGTCCTGATTTGTATAAGTTGGTTTTGAAGTCGTATCCTAAATTATCAACCACAAACCAATTGACTATACTTAAGTTCTTGAAATCCATGTCGTGTGTTTCAGATATATTGAAGCATTTGCAGTCGGCTGATATTTTAGAATTCCTCGTATCACTTATTAAAGAACATACTCCATCATCTGACCATTATAAAGAATTTGTCAATATCTTGTGTCCTATTCTTTACAACTATTGTTACTTGAACCATAGTAAAGAAACAGATTTGATCAAGCTTGGGGCGTTGCCTTATTTGAAAGAATTATCTAAAATAAATCTACCATTCAAGCAATTCATTCTTCCTATTTTATGTGAGTTGGTTTATTGTGACAAATACGTCAGAAACCATCTAATCAAATGTAACATTCTTGATGTGTACTTAAATTTAGTGCTTGATCCTTACTGGCAAGCCAATTCCTTAGACTCCATTTTGAATTGGTACAAACAAGACCGCAGTTTAAAGCTAGATAATCCTAAAGCGTTGAACTGCTTATCTTCAGGGTTTATCTTGAATAAGGTTTCCAATCTAGAGCTGGCTTTAGATAATTACTTGAAACTAATCACAGTGAATCCTGCAGTGTGTCGTCATTTTTGTAAACCCAACGTTATCAGCAGTATACTCGAGAAGTTGGGTACGGAGAATCCCGTTGTACAATTAACGTTGTTGAAGATATTGAAAGTGTTAGTGCCTGGTGTTAGAGAAGATTCCATTTGTGGTGAGGTGGTTAGGTTTTTAGAGGCAATGGACCTGAAGAAATCGTTGTTGGTAGAAGAGTTAGCGTCAGAGATTTTAAGAATATTAGAAACTTAACAACAATTCTAATACTGTCTCAAGCCTTATAGATTATAAACATACCTGTATTATACAAATATATAATAGATAACCTCGCTAAACGAACTCTCATAAAGGGGATTGCAAATTCCTCCTATCAGGATGCGGATATCGTACTTTTCGTTCCATATTCCATCGTAATCAACCCGATAAGATAAGCAGTCATCTCTATATATAGCACTACCAACCATTGGTTTATGACAGATATGGACGTTGCAAAGATCTCCAAGAGGATAATAAAGAAATGGACCACCAAACAGGGAATTCTAGGTGATTATAATTATGCTTATTTGTTCACACCAGATATTCCTTTTACTAAGAAAGAGCCAAAGATTCAGCCGTTTTTTGGTCTTAACAGTGACTTACCGTTACTATTAGGAGCTTTATTAGGGTTTCAACATGCTTTGGCAATGTTAGCAGGGGTTGTGAGTCCACCTATAACGATTTCGTCAACAGCTAATTTTGACCAATCTATGACTCAATTTTTGGTCAGTTCGACGTTGATAACCAGTGGGATCTTGACGTTCATACAGATAGTAAGATTTAAAATCTATAAGACCCGGTACTTCGTTGGTACGGGGTTATTGTCGGTGTTGGGGCCATCGTTTTCAACTTTGACCGTAGCAACACAAGCCTTTGCGTTGATGTATGAAGATGGAACTTGTGAAGTTATTGATGGAGTCAAACAACCTTGTCCTGATGGATATGGAATGATCTTAGGGTCAGTGATGGTTTCAGCATTAATTCAAATTGTTATGAGTTTTATACCTCCAAAAATGTTGAAGAAAATGTTCCCTCCAATTGTCACGGGGCCAGTAGTTTTAGTGACGGGAATCAATTTGATAGCCCTGGGGTTTAAAGATTGGCTCGGAGGAAGTTCTTGTATGTTATCAGGGGTTTGTCCATCAAACAATGGAACTACTGCCCCTTGGGAAAGTGCTAGGTTTATTGGTTTAGGGTTTGTAACGTTTTTAAGTATTATTCTTATTGAAAGATTCGGGGCACCTATAATGAGATCATGTTCCGTTATTTGCGGTTTATTGATTGGATGCATAGTTGGTGCTGCTACAGGATACTTTTCAGGTGCTGGGATTGAAAAAGCACCTGCTGCTACGTTTTTGTGGATTCATACTTTTAAATTCAAAGTATACGGCCCAGCTATACTTCCATTTATTGCTGTGTTCATAGTGTTAACTATGGAAACCATTGCTGAGATAACCAATACGGCAGATGTCCTGAATGAACCTATTGAAGGAGATGTGTTTGAATCAAGGGTTCAAGGAGGAATTCTTGCTGATGGACTCAATTGTATACTTTCTGGACTTTGTGGAACACTTCCAGTTGCTAATTTCGGACAGAATAATGGAGTTATCTCAGTTACCAAATGTGGAAATCGTAAAGCAGGGTATTGGTGTTGTTTCTTCTTAATTATTATGGGAGTTTTTGCTAAATTTGCTGCTGCAATTGTATCAATTCCTAAACCAGTTTTAGGAGGAATGACAACTTTCTTATACTGTTCAGTAGCAGTGTCAGGATTAAGAATTATAGCACTTTTGAAGTTTACTAGACGTGATAGGTTTATTTTAACTGCTTCTTTAGCACCAGGATTTGGTGCAATTATGGTTTCAGGTTGGTTTAGTAACGTTTTTACTTATGCTGGTGATAATCATTCATTAAAGAGTTTTTATGATGCTATTAAGTTGGTTATGAATACAGGGTTTACATTAACTGGGATTTTAGGAGTGATTTTGAATTTAGTTCTTCCCGTTGTGGATGACGATTTTGAAATTAGAAGTTCAACCGACAGTGTTTCAAGCTCTGAGCCATCAAGTTCTGAAACATCAATTCCTGAAGAACGTAAAGCAAATGTTAGTACAAAGGTAGTAGAGGTTTCTTAGTACCGAGTTATAAGGGGTTTAATCACATATTTATTATACGATATAGAATATTCCTATACTCCTATAAATCTAGTGATCTTCTATATTTCTATATAACGGCCAAACCTACTCTTCTCTATACAAATGAATAGCGCTGGCTTGATTAGTAGAAAAAACCAAAGTTTCCGCCATAACTGTCTTCTGTTTTCTAGTAACAGCAAAAACAATAAACTCAGCTATATCTTCAGCGTATAAAGGCTCAGTTCCAGCATAAACTGCCTTAGCTTTATCCAAATCACCTTTAAATCTAACATTAGAGAATTCCGTTTCAACATTACCAGGGTCAACTTCAATGACTCTGATTTTGGTAGAAATCAATTCCTTTCTTAAAACATGAGAGAATGACTTAACACTGGCTTTGGTAGGACAATAAATACCTCCACCAGGGTAAGGGTCTCTACCGGCAATCGACCCTAAATTGATAATATCACCGGAATTCTTCTTCTTAAAGATTGGGAGAACTGCCTGGGTGAGAGAAATCAATCCAAGGACGTTGGTCTGGAACATTGTGGTGATATCTTCGTCAAGAATTGAACCAACTGGGTCTCTTCCTAAAGCCAAACCGGCATTATTAATTAACACGTCAATGTCTGAAAACTCTTCAGGTAATGATGAAATGAAAGGTTTGATGGTATCTAACTTAGAAACGTCAAACTTTACTGTCAACACTTTTATATCGGAATACTTAGCTTTCAATTCAACAGCCAAACTCTTTAACTTTTCTTCTCTTCTTGCAGTCAAAATTAATTTGATCTTTCCGTTGGAAGCTTCAGCCAATTCTTGGGCAGTAGCTGCTCCAATACCACTAGAAGCTCCTGTGATCAAGACGATCTTGTTAGAGATTCTTTCAGCTGCTTTTGGTCCGTATGACATGGCTATCTATTGACAAGTGTGGTGGTTTCTCGAGTTATGAAGGTGCGGTGCGATCAGTGTGGATAAGAAGTGTACGGATAAGGAACTGCGATTCCGTCGATTTATGAGCTCGCTAGCGGATATCGCTATGGCGGATATGGTACTATGATTCCGCAGTTTTCATGGATATAGCTCTTGGATTCCGCATCCTGGTTGCAAGGGTTTCTTTATCTATATAAAAACTATGTCCTTTTAGCCCCATACTTTAACTTGTACAAGTTAAATTACACAACTTAGAGAAATGACAGTGGAATCTATACTACCAATAATCGACTTCTCTCCGTTTTATGAAGACGAGGAAGGGAAGAGAAAAGTTGCTGATGAAATTGTCGATGCTATGAAAACCGTAGGGTTCTTATGTTTAATTAACCATGGAGTTCCTGGGGACCTAATGGACGAAGCATTCGAATGGTCTAAACGATTTTTTGAACTTCCAATAGAAGAAAAACTTAAATGTGTACGTCCTAAAGATCCTGCCCATCATAGAGGATGGTCAACTATTGGCAGACAGAAATCAGTTCAAATGGTAGAAGACCCAGAACAAATTAAAAAGCTAAGAAGTATCCCAGATGTTAAAGAATCATTTGATGCAGGGATTGAAGATTCTATTTATGGCAATTTCTGGCCTGAAAAGTTCCCTGGGTTTAGAGAATTCACGTTGAAATACATTGAAATTAATACCAACGTTGCTAATGATATACTAGAAGCTATTGCTATTGGAATGGGATTAAAAGAGGATTTTTTTCAAGCTTATCATTCGGAGAAGGATAACTCTTTAAGGTACCTTCATTATCCTCCTACAGATGCTGCATCTTTGTTAGAAGGAAAGACAGAAAGAATAGGTGCTCATACTGATAGTGGTACAATAACTATGCTTTCCCAAGATCCATGTGGTGGGCTAGAAGTTGAAGATCCACATAATAAAGGAACTTTCATACCTGTGCCTTATCTTGAACATAGTTTAGTGGTTAATATTGGCGATTTCTTGATGAGATGGAGTAATGATTATTTAAAGTCAACTCTTCATAGAGTTAGAGCTCCCCCTGTTGTATCTTCAGAAGGACTGAAACTCACTAAAGTTAGATATTCAATTCCGTTTTTTATAAATGCTAATAAAGAAGCAATCATTGATTGTTTGCCTGGGACATTTGATGAGAATAATCCAAAGAAGTATGAACCTATTAAATGTATAGATTATTTGACTAGGAGGTTCAGGTCGACATTTGCCCCTGAGTCCTTGATCTAATGAAATAAGCTTATAATATACAAAACATTATTACTTGCCTAAATCCCAGCCTTTTTTTTAATTTTGGAGATTTATTATATAACGACTTTATATTACTTTTGGATGCAAATAAGTTGGTCTCGTAACCATAATTTAAAAACAAAAGAACAAAAAATTAATTAAATAAAAGATATTTTATTATCTTTTATTAATAATGCTCCACAACCTCTCTATCTTCTTGAACCGCATTCTCTCGTCTAATGGTTGCAAAAAAGCTGCAAAAACGCGATGACTTAGTCAACTTGACAAAACCTTAAATAACATGAACAAACTCATCAATGGCCTTCTAAACCAACCAGATGAAACAATCCTTCAAATATTATCCTACTTGAAAGAATATTACATCCAAGAGTTTTTTTTACTCGTTAAAAGAAGAAAATTCATTGTTACACATTGAT
This sequence comes from Yamadazyma gorgasii, assembly GCA_003708985.3. Taxonomy (NCBI): domain Eukaryota; kingdom Fungi; phylum Ascomycota; class Pichiomycetes; order Serinales; family Debaryomycetaceae; genus Yamadazyma; species Yamadazyma gorgasii. The sequence continues at coordinate 786,346 of PPPC03000006.1, read as the reverse complement.
ACAAAAAATACTTGTGTTTATATGATGATGTAAAAAATATTGATTATGAATGGAGATATTTTAAACTCTCAAAATATTGTGGTATAAAATGGATTAAGGCTATTAGGAAGTTCTTGTGTAAAGATCCTACTATAATGATCCAGTTGGAATGATAATCCTAGATATGATGAAAGTAGAATCACGTTTGAATATCCTAAACCAACCCTTCAAAAGGATTTTCCAACTATTAAAGAACTAACTACTTTGGTTAATGGTTATAGTGAATTCGAAAAATTGTTTTTTGCAGCCAATCTTTTTAGAAATTATTTTTATGTTTTATTTCAGAATATTTGGTTAGTAGTATGAGGTAATTGACAGCCATTGCTTTATAAATCACCTAGAGATATTTGCAGGAAGGTAAAAAAAAGGTCTGCAATCATTTATGTGGGAGCATCTTGTACGGTTAACTAAGCTAGATAAAACCGTAATTGTAACTAAAATAACCGACCAACTGATTGAGTGTACTGATCGAGCTGCATCTGTTGCAACTGTTGGGTTAGAATTGTAAGAATTTCTGTTAATAGAGATTTCGTAAACACTCTTGATACGAGGGGCCGACCAAATAAATCCCCTCGCTATCGCTAATCTCACTTATCCATCCGATATGAGAAAAATCCTAGCCTCCAGAAAACGGTCATTATTCAGTTGTGACCATTGTAAAAAACGTAAGATTGCTTGTAGACGGTACGATGACCAAACCAACTCTCAGGATATAAATGTCCCCTGTTTTGAGTGCACAAAAAAAGGAATTGAATGCACTACGTCCATAAAGAGAAGGCGGAAAGTCCCCCAAGCAAGTCTTGGACACCACTATAAATGCATGTTAAGCTTACTAGAAGGTTTATATCCCGATAAAGATGTAAAAGATATCGAAATTTTGAAGGAAATAGGCAAAAAATTGAACATTGCAATGCCTGAAAGAGACCAATTTGAAGAAACTCATCGATTTGGAGCTATTCTTGCCGGCCAGGTTTCCAACCAACCACCTTCAGAAGATGATAAGTTTATTCTTGATAAACATGGAAACTCACATTATATAGGGCCAAATAGTGGAGTTGCTTTCTTATCATTTACATCGGAATTTATGAGGAAATCGAAATCGGTGACTAATGAGTTTAGTGAAATTTACCAGAAAACCTATGAGAATGAAATTATTACCACCAATGAAAGACCGTTGAAGTTAGAGACGTTTAATGCTAAGAGTTTCCCTTATGTGTATGACCTTCAACAAGAAATTTGTGATCCTTTTGTGGAGATATTCTTTGACTCGCTTTGCAAATATTTCCCTTGTATTTCACGAAAAAGATTTGATTTCATTTACTATAAACTCTGGGACAATGGAAAGGTGGTACAGTCAGATTTAAGTACTAGTGAAATTTGTTTGATTTATATGGTGGTGATTTTAGGGTTTTCTTATAACATCAGCGATGATAACAGTATAGAAACTCCTTTAGTAACTTCCCTTCTTGCCCATGTTAATTATGCCCTAGCAGGATTTATCATTAGTCCTGATAAAGATAGCATTGTCGTATTGTATCTCCTATCATTACATTTGAATAAGAACAAGAAAAGAGAATGTGGTTACTTATTAATTGAAGCTGCTTGTAGACTGGCAATTTCTATGGGTCTTCATAGACAAAGTATTATTGATTGTGAACCTGATCCACAAACACAAACAGATTTGCAAAACCTTTGGTGGTGTTTGTACCAACAAGAAATCAAATCATCGGTTTCTTTAGGTAGAATGTCTTCTATAAATTCTACAGAGATTTCAATACGAGAACCTTTATTATCTCCAACTCCCGTCTATCAATACTTTGTTCTCTCCACAAAACTTACCAAAATAGTCCATGAGTATGAAGATTGTAATAAAAATGTCCTCCATCTTGTTCAGGACCCTCAGACTAGGATTGAAAGTCTTCAGGATAGTTTTGATGTTTGGTATAAACTTGGAGCCGAATTCTTTTCCAACACTGACCCAGACTTAGTAGCTTTTCAATTCAAATTGAAGTTAGAATATTTCTATTACCAATCAATTTACTTATTCCAATTCCTTAAGAAATGTTGTGTCAGTTCCGATCCTAACCAGTTCACTAAACAAATGGCCCTTAAGTGTATAGACTGTGGATTGAGTATGGAAAAACTCTTAAATGAGGCCGATAATTATATTACCATTAACTCCTTATGGAGTCTTCACATCTGGTTTGCATACCAGGCAGCTTTATGTCTTTGCTGTGGGTACACTTGGCTAGAAACAACCGACCAGCCGTTAGTGGAAGAGATTAAAAGCTCAATGAAACTTTTGAGAGATTATAATCTTCGTAATATGAACAATTGTCTTGGTTCAATTACTAGGGTTCATATTTATATTGATGTTTTATTGAGTAGTTTCAATTTTATTAAGGATTTGGAGGTTAGAGGAGATAGAGAGTTTGATTTCTTTGAGTTTAATATATTTGATATTTAGATGGATTTTATTAGGGATATAATATACGCGTGGGATGTAAAGTTACGGGTAAATCTCATACATGCTGAGGTCAATAATTTAGGGGAGTATGAAAAAGTGACTTTTTGGACTCTTTTCTAGTTTTAAAAGACTTTCCTTATTAATATTAACTCAATTAAACATATTATGTCCTCAGAAATCCAAAATTCCACACCAATTTCCCTCTACACCCAGTCACTCTTCCCCATACTTGAACCCACAAAGTGCGAACTCTCAAGCCTGTGAATTGTGGAGTTAACTTAATATGATACCAATATCGTACCCTTCTCCAAGAGTATCCCAACTTGATGCCTACATTTTAGACTCAGAATTATTCTCCTTACTTAAAGAAAACCTCACATCAATTTTTCATCTTCACAATAATAAATGGTGGACATATGACCAACATCCTGAATTATGGGACTTGATACTAAACATTGTTATATTCAAACTAACTACCTGGAAATCAGGGTCATCCTACGGTTTAACCTTACAAAACTTGAAACTTGTAAATTATAAAGACGGTAAGAAAATCGGGTATACAAAAAGAAGCATTTTACTAGCATTGATTATAGGTGATTACTTATACAGTAAGATTCAATCATATTTATATGCCACTGATGAAGCCTCCAATTTCCAAATATTCAATGGTTTAAAGGCATTTATTATTAAACACAAAGATAAGATATTGTCCAAAATCAATAATAGTTTTAAAATCTTGAACCTTATAAATTTCTTACTCTTTTTAGTGGGTGGAAGATATCCAACATTAGTACACAGAATCTTAGGTATATCGTTGACTCCTATAGTTACAGACTTGTTAAAATTCAATGGTGATAATGTCAATTATGAATTTCAAAACCGTCAATTAGTATGGAACGTTATGACAGAATTTCTTGTGTTTATCGTACCTTTATTACAATTGAAGAAGTTGCGGAAAATGTCACAAAAGCTTTTATCTCCATACAAAACCCAACTTCCACAGGCCACTCCATACCAAAACTTACCCGTTTCACAATGTGCTGTTTGTCATCATAATAAAGAGAAGGCTTTATTGTCTGGAGAAAAGAAGGTTGGGTCAGTTTCATGTGATATTACCAATGCTTATGTTACGAGCTGTGGACATTTATATTGTTATGTTTGTTCTGTTAGTTTATTAGGATCTGATGGATGTCTTCGTTGTGGTAATAAAGTAGAATGGGTGAAGAAGTATGAAGACATTGACTTAGGAAGTGTTTTAGTGGAATATGAAGAGGATGACAGTGAGAGTGAGAATGAAGAGTTTGATGAAAAGAACTATAAACAAGTGCACAAAGAGCAGAATATAGATGATGATGAAGAAGAAGAAGATAATGAAAGTGAAATTGAAGATGAAAGTGAAGATGAAGTAATCGATGACCAAGATCAAGTTTTTGATGAATACGATGATGACTATGATGATGAATTCGATGAACTTATGTAATTGATCTTTATAAACCTTTATAATCTTTCATTAAATATACACGTACCTGCCGTATTACACTAACTGAAACATCTCCTCATTTATATCTCCCGTCAATTGTCTAATAACCCCAATAATCTTATCCAACTCTCTAGTAATAGTTGAACTAACCAAAATATAACTGTATAATAAAACGTAATCTTCATTAGATAAAACCATCTCTTTACCATTTTCTCCCGAATTAGACCTTGTTCTTATTTCACTTAATTTATATAACATTCTATCTTTAGCATGTTCAGTTGAAGCTGGTTTACTTGGTAAAGGGAATTGCAATTTCAACGAACTAGCTATCATATAAAAGATCAAAAAGATTCTATGTTCTAATTCATGACGCTCCTGCTCAATGTATCTTATGACATATTCTTCATTAGGACTTAGAATAGGATCAACTTCAATCATTAATATCATATTATGATAAGCATCTATGATATTTGATGTATGAGTTACTAATTTTTCATAATAACTAGAAGGAAACCTTCCTTTCAACCTGAACTCTAAAGGTGCTTGTTTGAGTAAAACTTCTAATTCACTCAACAATCCATTCAACCCATTCTCTCCTTTCAAACTAATCAATTTAAACTGTCCTAACATTGGATTATAACTATAATCTAATGGATCACTGTTCCATATAATTCCCAATCTTAACCAAATAATAGTTAATCCATTTTTCAATCTAATTCTAGCACTATTAGGAATAAACACTGATGCCATAGTAACAGCCCAAATAATACCAATACTAACAGATATGAATCTATGAAACGCAATTTCTCCAATTATAGGCGTATCACCACCCTCATTATCATCTTCCTGGTCATGCTGTTCAATAGTATAGGAATAAAGTGCAGTCAAATTATATGTCAATAAAATGAACCTTCCAAACGCATTATTCTTCTTCCAGTAAATAATAATATAGAAACATGGAATACTAGTTAAAAACCCAGTTAACCCTAAAGCAAAAGGGTGTCCATCAAATAATGACCATACAATCCACGCCACTAAAGCTCCTAAAAATGTACCTAAAAATCTCCATTTAATTGTCATTTGGGTACCTCCTAAACTCTTGTTCATCATAATACAATAAATAGTCAATGCCCATTCTCCTCTCCATAATGTGAAGTATTTCTTTGTAGGAGGATAAAAAGCAAACACTGCTAGTACTAGAGCTCCTAATCCAACTCTGAACCCAAACTGAATGTCTGTTCTTCTTAGTACCTTTAGCCATGTCCATAATTTGTAACTATAATAATCAGACTTATCTCTATGAATTCCGTAATTGTATTGGTTTTGTAAGAAAAGAAGAGCATCGTTTATATCAGAAGGTTTTGGTGGCTTTTCAGTTTTGGACCTGTTCCAGAACTTGAGCCAATTCCAAGTCTTTTCTTCATCTTCCTCCTTATACTCGTTCAAATCCTCAAGAAAAACCATCAATTCCTTGCCAAACAATTGCAACAAAGATGAAAAATTTCCACAACAGGCAGTGACCTCTTCTAAATCAGATTTGAAAAGAAGATCGTTCTGGGCCTTAAAGATCTCTTGGTTATACAACTTTTCAAAAGATTTCAATTGCTTATCGTCAAACAACTTTATAGCGATGTTGAGTGATTTTTGAAACTTCAATGTCTTCGAAATCGAACTAGTTGATTCTCCTTCATCAAACGGAACATCATCAAGAATAGTTTTGATTGTAAAAATGAGTGATTTCATAGATGGAGCTAAATAGTATACGAATAAGTCGAATATTTGCCCTGAATTTATAGCCACATAATCCAAATCGCCAGTTAATTCTGTTGTTTGATTGCTTGCATTTGAACTTTGACTTATATTGGCAAAATTGCTCGAAGTGGTAAGATTACCTGTCATATCGGAGATTGAACTCTTTTGGGTTAATGAAGTATTACCTATTTTAGTTAAGTTTTCTACTGATTGGGAAATACCTAAGTTTGAATCAAAACTCTGCAAACTAGGAGTGGCTGATTTGGTTACATCTTCGTGAAGTAACTGCCATTGCATTTCTGTTGAACTTCTTAATGCAAGCAAATGAACCGACAAACTTTTCGTTATAGCAACCAAGTTTTGTAATTGACTCCATTCATTTTCTTTTCCTATTAAATATAACTCATATTTGGACTCATTAAGATTCTTCTCCATGCTACGGATCTTTGTGTTCAATTTGTTAAAGATTTCATTATCTTGAATACTTAATTTTTCTCCTGTTAGAAACCTATTAGCCACTAATGACAATAAAGAAGACATAGTAGTATAGCACTCACTTAAGTCTCTTTTTAGAAGGTTAACAGCATCTTGGGGGTAAACTATGTAACACACTAAAACCGTTATTATACATCCAATTACTACAATTGTCAAAGTTGAGGTTAATCTTTCAATTGGTACAATTGCACCGTTCAAACTTCCTTCTCTAATTATACATGCCACTATAGAAATTGACGCTAATGAACATGCGGTGTTGAAGGTTTCCTGGTTAACTTTCTGTTTCATAAAAGCCACAAGCCCAAGAGTTGTAGATGCTATAACCAAATCAATTCCATAACTAATTTCTTCCTTTCCCTTGATAAAGTATTTCGATGATAAGTATCGACACATAAATGACACTATGAAACTAAAACACAACGAAATGAACACATACACTAAAGTTATGTGCATGGAACCTTTAGTTCTAGATGGATGGAAATACACCACCACAGTCGTTATCATATGCTTGAAGTCACTATTACCTAATAATTGATTAAATGGTTGCCAATAAACCCCTAAAGACGCTATCAAGTAAGTTATTGAACATTTTAGTACGTTTTTGAACTTATCATCGCTATACATATCAGTCATATGAGAATAACAGAAATACAACAATAATTTGACTTTATCCCGGATTGAAATGTTCAGATGTAATAAGGGCCATAAGGAATCAAATGTTTCGTCTATAGCCTCTTCTCTATCGATTGGGACATTATCAAAGCTTTCATAATTGGAATTGGCAAATGAGATGGATCGATGGACTCTTTCACCTGACGAGGGCAATATCACCGAACTTCTTCTATCGAACTTCCTATTATGTGAATTAGGGTGGTCTAGGATATAGTTGATATGAGACTCACTGTTTCGTTGTTTCAATGGTTGGGTTTCGGTTGGGTCCATATTGATAACACTTGCTAACAACTAGATGAGGGAGAGTCGCGGTTGCAAAATGGACACTAAGAGGGACAGTAAGAGGGACACAAAAAGAATAACAAAGAAGTACAAACTTCTACTTAACTTTCTATTATACACTAAATGAAACTCAATAAAATTTCAGCCCCCTTATTATCAGAATTCTCTAACTCCTTTTTAACACTCTTTAAACCTTTCTTTAATTCCTTTAATTTAGAATCTCCCAGAGCTTGTAAAACTTCATAGATAGCAACAACCACAAATGATCCTTGGCCAGAACACCAATCTCCTAATTTGTTAGAAGATATAATTTCATCCAAAGTCTTCAAGGCAAATTCTTTACCAATCCCTGGCACAACTACACCTGTAGGAACCAATTGTTTCTTTTCTTGGTCAAAAGTGAATTCATTACCGTGGATTAAAGACTTGATGGACCTGGCAATAAATGGAACTTTATTAAGTAAGTGATAATCTTCTAAAATGTCACCTTTGATGGCAGCATTGAAGATTTCGTCTACAAGTTGAGTTCTTAAATCGTTGACTTCTTCAGAAAGAGTCAAAATGAGTTCAGTCAATACTTGAGTGGCAAGGTTAGATGAAAGTATCTTTTGGATTGGAGTATCTTCGTTTTTAAAAGATGCCAATAAGCTTTCATAAACTTTTGGTAAAGCTTTTGATGAGATTTCTGACCTTCTTTGATCTTGTGGTTTCTTAGAAGTTTTAGCATAGGCCAAGGTTTCATATCTCATCAAATCCTTTTTAACTAAAGGATTAAAGTATTTACCGTTTAATCCCTTTAATAAGTATAACAAAGGTCTACGACTGAATTTACCTTCGATGATTTCCGGCAATAATTCAGGTGTGAACAAATCATTAACAAAGTTTTTAGTTAAAGAAACTGTATCATCAACAGTCATGAATAAAGTAATCAAAACCAAGTTACCATATTCGTTCTTGATCAAATCTTTATTGTGAGGTTTTAAACTTTTAATAATCGTTTTACGTTCTTTGGCATTAGCAATGGCAATTAATGAACTAGCAACTTCACACCCTTCAGAAGTATGAACCAATTCAGCAAATTTCTCACCTAATAATTCCTGGAATTCTCTGATCTGACTATCAAATTGATCAATATCTGACGTCAATATGGTGACATATTCCTTCATGGCAGCATGCAAGATTTGGAACCCAGTTGAACCTTTTTCAACTGATGCAGTGATAGTTCCATTCAAATTGGCCATGATCAATTGTTTCTTTTCTGACAGTTCATTAACAATATCCAACACAGTTTTGTCTTTACCACTATCTTTGAATACAGCATATTCAGCACCCCAGAACTCTCTGATCATTTGTTGTCTCTGTTCTCCAGTGGAATACAATACAAACAAATCTTCAACCACATAAGCACCTTCTCTATGTCTCATTAATTTACGTAACTTTCCATGTAATTCGTCTACTATCAATTTACGAGAATCCTTGGATCCATAATGTAATAACTTAATTAACAAGTACTTTCCATATGACGAGGTGGCTAATTGGTAAAAGTTTCCTTTCAAGGACTTGACGATGGTCTCTCTTCTTTCTTTAGAACTAAACTTGACTAATGTCTGTACTACTCTTGAGGCATCGTGTTTCATCACTAAGTCTAAAATAACGTCTTTGGACAATTCCCATATTTCATTACTTAACTTCTCTCTGACTTGTTTTGGAGGTGTTGGGTTATTAACTCTTAATCTCTCCCATAAGCTTTTGATTTGATTAACTTCAATCCCAGACTTTCTTTTCAATTTACGTTCTGCTAGTAATTTACGTTGTTCAGCGTGTTGTTCTTTAGATGATTTTTTATTAGGGTCTGTTATATTTTCTTTGTTTTCTTCTTCTTCTTCGTCATCATCTTCATCTTCGTCGTCGTTATCTAATTGGTCACTTTCTTCATCTAATTCGTCTTCTTCTTCATCCTCATCTAACTCATCCTCTTCCTCATCTAACTCATCTTCACTTTCTTCTTCACTCTCTTCCTCAGAAACCTCAGACACTTCAGACTCATCGGTTTCACTCTTATTAACATCTACCTTGGCGACCTTAGTCTTTCCGTTGTTTAATGGAATTTCTGAACTTCTTTTCCCTCTGACTTTTGATCCCATCTTGTGTAAATTTTAATTTTTCACTGAGATGAGATGATTGTACTCTCCACGACGCACATTTGATACTGAGTATAGAGGACGTTATAGTGTTAGTACAGGTTAAACACTTTTTAGAGTCCTACATTAATACGTTTCTTAAAAGGATATCTTATTCTTTAAATTGACATTACGGCTCAAGCTTAAAAATGTTCGTTTCGTCTGTAGTTTCATACTTTCATTACACTTTGATAATCTTGACTATACTATGATACTTTTGTCTATACCTTGATCTATCCTTTTTTTTCTATCCCTTTATCTACCTTCATCCACCCTTTTGTCTACATTTATCTACAATTTCTCTACTTTTGTCCCTACTTTATCCTACCCCAACCCTAAACCCCCACATACCTATCGGGCCTGTAAATCCTTAACTCCAGTTCTCCCCACCAAGCGGTGAGAAAAAAAATCCCACTTACTAATGTTCAAATTAAACAGATCTATCATTACGCCACTCAAACTCAACCCAACTAGAGCCTTTTCCCAAACGTTAAGACGTCAAAAGGTCCAGGAATTAACCTCGTTCGAACAATACCAAGAATTAATCAAAGGTGATAAAGTTACCTTGGTTGATTTCTATGCTACTTGGTGTGGACCTTGTAAGGCAATTGAACCCTTTTTACAACAATTAAGTGAAAAAGTTCCAGAAGTTAATTTCGCTAGAGTTGATGTTGACCAACAAACTAAGATTGCTGAATATAATGGGATCACTGCTATGCCAAGTCTTATGTTCTATAAGAATGGTGAATTCCTTGATAAGGTTATTGGTGCTAACTTAAGAGCTATTGTTGATGGAATTGAAACCCATAGCAATGCTAATATTGATATTCATGAAGCTGAAAATTAGGAGCTAGCCGTAAATAAGTATTTTTGATTGTTGAATGTATATATTGTTTTTCCTTATTTGATTAGTAAAAATCGTCTCTAAGTCCTCTTCTCCTCTCACCCGTACACCAATACTCACCAACCACAACCACAAAACTGAGAGTGTCAAAACTGAGAGTGCGAAAGACGGTGGCGATCTAAACTATTCATTATGGGACAAGCACCTTCAGGAATGCCAGGAGGCGACAACTTCAATAAAAAGAAAGATGATAAGAAGAAAGATAAACCAAAATATGAGCCGCCAGTAGAATCCAAGTTTGGTAAGAAAAGAAGAAAAGGTCCTGACACCGCAATTAAGTTACCTAGTGTTTATCCAAGCACAAGGTGCAGATTGAAGTTGTTGAAATTGGAAAGAATCAAGGACCATTTGTTGTTGGAAGAAGAGTTTGTAACCAACCAAGAAGCATTCCAACCTACTGAAGCCAAACAAGTCGAAGAAAGAGAGAATCTTGATGAATTAAGGGGATACCCAATGTCGGTTGGAACTTTGGAAGAAATCATTGATGACGACCATGCCATTGTTTCTAGTACAGCAGGATCTGAATATTACGTGTCTATATTATCATTTGTTGATAAAGGTTTATTAGAACCTGGGTGTACGGTATTATTACATCATAAGACTGTAGCAGTTGTAGGAGTATTACAAGACGATGCAGATCCAATGGTTTCAGTAATGAAATTAGACAAGTCTCCAACCGAATCTTATGCCGACATTGGAGGTTTAGAATCACAAATCCAAGAAATAAAAGAAGCAGTCGAATTGCCTTTAACACATCCAGAATTATATGAAGAAATGGGTATAAAACCTCCAAAGGGTGTTATATTATATGGAGCTCCAGGAACTGGAAAGACGTTGTTAGCTAAAGCTGTTGCCAATCAAACCAGTGCTACTTTCTTAAGAATCGTTGGGTCTGAATTGATCCAAAAGTATCTCGGAGATGGGCCAAGATTATGTAGACAAATATTTCAAGTTGCAGCTGATTTAGCACCATCCATTGTGTTTATTGATGAAATCGATGCCATTGGTAGTAAGAGATACGAATCGTCATCAGGAGGTGAAAGGGAAATCCAAAGAACTATGTTGGAATTGTTAAATCAATTGGATGGGTTCGATGATAGAGGTGATATAAAAGTTATAATGGCCACTAATAAAATCGAGTCATTAGATCCAGCCTTAATCAGACCGGGAAGAATCGATCGTAAGATTTTATTTGAAAACCCTGATCTGAATACCAAAAAGAAGATTTTAACCATTCACACCTCGAAAATGAGTTTGAATGATGATGTTAATTTGGACGAATTAGTTACATCCAAAGATGATTTATCAGGAGCTGATATAAAAGCAATGTGTACCGAAGCCGGGTTATTGGCATTAAGAGAAAGAAGAATGCAAGTGACAGCAGAAGACTTCAAACAAGCTAAAGAAAGGGTATTGAAGAATAAGGTCGAAGAGAATTTAGAGGGTTTGTATTTGTAGTTATTAATAACATAACATTGCATTACCTACTATAACGTATATAATATATAACATTTCATAACATAAGCTAACCTAACATAATCCAGTAGAAACCAACCACCTAATCATTTCTATTAGTATCCAATAACCTTAAAATGAATAAAAACAAATTAAGTATATCTAAATACAACTTTATAGTAGCAGGAATCTCATCATCTAAGTAGCAAGTTTTCATAATCTCTTGAGTGTCAATTAAAATGTAAATTGAAAAGATGATAGCCCCCAATCCACTGTAAATCAAATTGGAAGTCTTTGATTGTGGGAAGAACATCATCATAAATCCAAAACCAATAAGGAACCAAACACCCATTGATACAACGTTTTGCCAACTTCTAAAGTCATATTTAGTTTGGAATGCAAATAAAGTCAATCCAATGAATACCACAAACGTTAACAACAAGGCCTGGACAACAATTTCAGTTTCAACTAAAGCACATGATAATCCTACACCATAAGCTTCACATAAAGTGAACCCTGACAATAATATCAAATTAGTTGGATAAGACTTTGCCTTGAAATGGGTGGCTATCATGAACCCAATAGCACCAACAATAGACACAAGGAATAACCACATATTGTTGAAACACCATTGTTGGAGACCTGAATTGGATCTGATGATTAAGCCTACTACTAAGGTTCCTAAGATTTGTGCTGATAACAAAGCATAGACTTTTCTGATGAACATTTGACGTATAGGCAATTCACATGATGCAACATTTACTGAGTATTTGAAATCATCGGGGATGTTATCGCCATCAGTTCTTACGTCTGGATTATCACCATAAGGAGGAGGTTGTGACATGATCAATTAATGAGACAAATTACACAAATTAATGAGAAATGAGTGCGCACTTTTCCTTTAGGTTCTATAGGAGGGAGGTTACCCTACAAATCGCTTATAATTGCTATAATTGCCCTTAACCTCCACAAAAGCACTTCCATACCAACCATATATTCCTATACCCAATACTATCAAATTCTATTTCTATGTACAATCATCAATCATCAATTTGTGGGTGCCACAAAAACATTTGCCTCTGGTTTAGTGTCAGCAGGTGTAATTTTAGGTGCAATGTTAGGTGCCTCAACCTTCTTACCTACCTTAATCCTCAACACCGTAGTATCCTTAAAAGTTACCTGTTTCCTACACAATGGACACAACCCAACACCTCTCTTACGAGTTTGACCCCTAGCAGTCGACAGAGAGATACTCTGCTGCAAACACTCCAAACAAAAAATGTGACCACAAGATGTGGCGGTGGCATTAGTGACCTCATCAAAGCAAATAGGACATTGAATATCACCTAACTTCTTAGTGATTTTGTGGTAGTTCTTCGATATAAGTTCATTAGTATCATTGATAATCTCTATGATATCGTCATCACTCTCCTCCGACAAGTTCACGATCTCCGTCATCCCTAAGCCTGGCAAATTTCAAAAATAAGAGCACGTACTGAAGATTGTGCTATGCTCATTATTCCGAAAACCAAGAACAAGAAAAAGCGCGCGAATTCCACGAACCGGGTCAGACAAGTTTCAGGTTCAAGTGTAGTCAACAAATACAACTTTAGCATCACCACCCACACCCTCGCTGTGCACATTAAGTTTGTTTACGCCCCAAGTTTAGTAAACAAAGAAACCTAAACCCAAGCAGCCGAGAACACCTGAGCTCAATTTAAGGTTTTACAGATTTAAACTCGGTGATAATTTAAGTTCCCGCATTTTCAAATCTCGAGGAAACTAACTGAAACAATAGGCCAGATTATAGAACAAGTCCACAAACTCACCACAATGGCTAAGGATCACACAAACCCTTTGGCTGTTACCTTACCTTATCAATTTTCGTCCCCCAACGATTATCCGACCGAAGTGTTGGCTACTCGGTTTCAGGCCTGGAGATCTATCATCAAGGATATCGTCAGTTACTTGAAGGAGTACAGTAGCGTGCAAGAGGAAATCGTCCGTCAGCAAATTAGGTTACAACAAGCCGTTGGTATATCTGCCAAGTCCATTGCCGTGCATCACGGGGATTCTCATAGCAATCGTCACAGTAGCAATAGTAATTATAAGGAAGTGGATGTCGCAGAAATTAATAGGTTCTTTTTACCTATTGGTAACGGTTCCATCCAAGACTTGCCTACGATTTTAACACAGTATCATCAGCAAAATGTTACCAACAGTCAAAAGACGTTGAAGGAGTTGAATACAATAATTATTCCTAAGTTCGAAGAATTAAGGAAGGATTTGTTGATCAAAATCAAGGAGATTAAAAACTTGCAAAATGATTTCAAAAACAACCTAGGCAAAGAAATTGCTGAAACCAGAAACTTACTTAATCAATACTACCAATCAATTGAGTTGAGTAATAAATTGGAGCACGGTCATAATTTCAACGACTCCAACAATGACGTTACTAGATTTGATCCATACTTGGTGAAAGTCAAGTTGGATCGTCAATTAAAACGTCAATTGCAGGAAGAAAATTACTTACATCAAGCTTACGAAAATTTACAACAAGCCGGGGGGAAGTTGGAAAGTATCATTGTCATTGAATTACAAAATTTTTTATCACAATTCTTGAACTTAATCAACGAAGAACATTCCACCATCCCAGACTTCTTATTGCCAAACTTACAAAATGGATTCTTATCCAAAGAATCAACTTTTGAATGGGATTCATTCATTTCTAAAAACATTCCTTCTACTTCGGGATTACATGCTGTTGGAAATGCCAACTCTACTATTAAGAACGGTACATTTATTGATTTGAATTTCGGTTCAAGAAAGTTCAATGATCTTGTCATCAACAATTATAATCTGGCGTTGAATTTGGCTATTAGAGAAGGATACTTGGAAAGAAGATCGAAGTTTTTAAAGAATTATTCTAGAGGATGGTATGTGTTAACATGTAACTTCATTCATGAATTCAAAACCAATGATCGTAAAAAAGATCAAATTCCAATTTTGTCGATTCCTTTGGATAGTTGTCAAGTCAGTGAACATTCTAAAGACGATGGTAAGAATGGTGGAACATATAAATTCATTTTAACCTCCAAACTGTCTAATGGATTAATGCACAGAAATCAAAATTGGGTGTTCAGAGCTGAAACCTATGACAAGATGATTGGTTGGTATGATGATATCAAGAACTTGACAACTTTACCAACCCCTTCAGCAAGAGCTAAGTACATAAACAAAAAATTAAAATTGGATACTCATTTGAATCCAAACTTAGTCATGAACAAATTGTCAAGAACATCAACGGTTTTATCACAATCTTCAAATAAGAATACTTTAAGAACTGTTGATAGTGCCAACAGTAAAAGAACCAGTGTTGGACAGAAGAGGTTATCATCTACATTCTCTGCTAAGAACAATACCAATAGTCCAAAATTGAATCATTTGATTAATAGTGACGGAACTATCATTACACCTGTTGATAGTAACAAAGACCAACAATCACAAAGTCAATTAGTGCCACCACAAGGTCAACTTAATCATACTACTCCTCAACAACCACTGAATGGGTTACAAATTAATGGACAAATGCCTCAAGCGGGTGTACCAGGATCAGTTCCTCAAGGTGCTGCACCAGGACAAGGAGCCGGTCCGGTCATCTTACCACCAAACTTCGTACAAGGCTATTACATCAACGCCAATGGTCAACAAATACAACAATTTTACGATCCTATTCAACAACAATATTTCACTATAAGTCCTCAACCACAAAACCAAGGTCCTCAACCACAGTATTTCCCTACCAGTCCTCAACCACAGCCATACCAAACATCTTCGCCTCAACTTCAACAAGGTTACTTTCCAACCAGTCCTCAACCACAGCCTCAAGCCATAGCTCCTCAATTCAGACCTTCATCTCCTTCACAGCCTGGATATTATTACATGGGGCCTGCCATGCAGCCTCTGCAATCTCAAGATTATCAATTTGGTGGGCAATTGCCTTATCCTACTGATCATCATGAGCCAGATCCAGCAACTCATCAGGTTCATCAAAATGAACAAGATCACGTTCAAGGGGAACATCTTGAAGCAGGACATGACCAAGTACATGGCCAAGAACCAGCACCAGATCATCAAGATCAAGACCAAGATCACAATGAGCCAGATCAAACCGTTTCTACAGCTCCTACTGAAGATACGAAGAGTGAGGTTAAAACTGCAGCTGAAAATAATGAGGTTAATGATGAGATAAATAATAGTGTCTCTAAGTTAAGTATTTAATGTAACATTATGTGACGATTTAGGGTTTTACCCCTTCTTCTTTCTAATATCTCTGTGATTCCTTAGGGACATATCGTAAATTCCAATTATATAATAAGCTATTGATGGAATCTTTAAAATTGGACAAGCGTCAGCCACTACTAATTGATCATTGTGTTCAACCTATTTAATATCGCCGAAAATAATTGATAGTAACCCCATCAATACTTTTCTATAGACCATAACTCCAAACCAATTTGACAAGAGAGATATTAGAAGTCGTACCAGACAAATAATATACGATTATATATTCAAGTTTAATGCTAAAATTACATTATTACGTTTAGACAACAACACCAGAGTTGGAAGCAATTCTTGGCCATAAATCAGCACATTCTTTAGCAACTGGACCAGTAATAGCAGAACCTTTCATTTCACCCTTTGGATTAACAATAACTCCGGCATTATCTTCAAAGTATAAGTAAACACCATCCTTTCTTCTCCATGGTCTGGATTGTCTTACGACAACGGCTGGCATAACTTTCTTTCTTAATTCTGGCTTACCTTTTTTGACGGTAGCCATAACCATATCACCGGCTGAGGCAGCTGGTAATCTATTTAATCTGGCACCAAATCCTTTGACGGATAAGATATATAAGTTTCTAGCACCTGAGTTATCAGCACAGTTTAAAACGGCACCAACTGGTAAACCCAACTAAAAATTGTTAGTATTTGACTATTTTAAGGATAGTTTGTGATATATGATTGGTAGACAGGTTTCTTTGTCGTTTTCTATTGATATATGTTCATTTGTGTCGACTTGTGAACAGTTTGGGATGACTTTCATGATACTTCTAATTGTTCAATAATGTTCTATAAAAACTTTCAAATGTTCAAGCTTAACTCCTACTCTTTTCTGGACATTCATTACAATACATATGGATCACATTACACTTGATTATTTCATTATACATACACTCATACGAAATTTAGTTCCTTGAGACATGATTTAATATTCAATAGTTGTAATTGAAAATTTTTTTTCACTTTTGAGTAAGTACCGTGAGAATAGTTAGTCGTGGAAAAATCATCTCATCCGTGAGGTGCAAACCCTAAAAAGCGGTAAAGCAGTCACAAACAAAATCCATCGTGCGATACTAAAAAAAACCTGGAGTGTGGGATATTCGGAATTTTCCCCTAAATGGGCAATTGGCCCCAAAGTGTGGACATTCTAATTTCATTAGGTGAACGCCAACATACAAATATACCTTTATTAGATTGGACTGTTACATTATAAAGTTGTGTGCCTTATTGGTAAAAACCTCTACAATTCGTACAACAATTCCTTAATCTAAACCATTGTCTCTTCCTTAAACCTCCAATCTTTGCAACCCAGAAGTCCAAGTATGCTGATCTATAGTTTCAGCAACTATAAGAGACACGCCAGTCGTGGTTACACGAGTAAACCAAAAGGAGTGAACCCAGAAATGTCTATTGTTAAAATTTTGTTCACTCGCATCAATTTTTCCCAATCAGGACTAATTTATGACGCATCTGGAATTAGTGTTGTTTTGGATTCGAAGCTGTAAACAAAGCAACTCTAAAAAAATAACCGTGCATTGATCTTCCGGCGATCTAGACCTGAATCTGACCATCGCCAATCCAAGCACAGTTAGAGTCTAAATTCATCTAAACCTATTTATAGAGGCTGATCATTGAGATCATTTGACCCATATGCATTAGTATTTAACGTATACAACCGTTTAAATTAATTATTAACAACTTTTAATCCACCTTTGGTTACCATATCTGGTAATGAACCGTCACTTAATCTTCTTCTTCCGTAATCTTCAGTAGGATAAGGTAAATCGTGATTTTGATCAAACTCGGGGTTTTCAAACATGAAATCTTCGTTATTGGAGTTGAATGAGTTTGAGTTGCCACTCTGTTTTTGTGTATGTTTGGATTTTATTGTTGAGTTCTTGGTCATGAAAGGATTAGGGGTGATGTTGTTGTTGTAATCGTACAGCTTGGTTTGAGGTGGATAATCGTTTGATAATGTGAAATCATCCTTTTCATCAAACTCACCATCATCGTGTTTCCTCTTGTACCAGAATAAAATGAATGCTAATAATCCAATCAATCCCACTCCAGCAATTGATCCTACCACGATCCCAGCAATTGCTCCACCACTTAGTTTTTTGGACTTCTTTTGGTTGTTATTGTTGTTCTTTGAATCGGAGTTGGAATCTGAATCCGAGGTTGATGTTGCTGATGGTTGGGAGGTGGTGGTGATGGTTTTAATGATCCCTGAATTGGTAACGGTCGAAACCAAAGTAGGGTCTGCACTGGAAGTAACTTCGCTTGAAGCTTCAGCTGACGAAGTGATCGATGAAGATGCAGCTGTGCTTGAACTATCATCAGTAGAAGACGATGAAGGACTTGAACTACTTGTTGAACTACTAGAACTGCTACTTTTACTCGAAGAACTAGCACTACTAGAACTACTGGAACTTGAACTAGATGGTACACTTGAAGCTTCAACACTGTTATCTTCGTAAACCAAAAAGTACCCGTCACCACCGCAATTCTCTGATCCGTACCCTTGGCAAGTGGTATCACAATTGGAACTAGAAACTTGATCTATGTCATCCAAACTTATCGAACCACAATAGCAGGTCAGTCCTGAGATCAAAGCTGCATACTTAGAACCACTACATTGTTGTTCACAGTATCCACTGGTTTGGTACAAATACTCACCCTTTGATGTCAAGTACTTCAGGATCGAACTCTGGGAATAACATCCCAATTCACTGAAGTCTCCTTTGGTGAAGCTCAAGAACCATACAAATAACACTATCAATTGAATCATGATTTCCTGATCTATTTACAGCTTTAACTTCGATTAGTTATAGTACAAAAGCTATGGGGTATCACTACGATGGGTATATATATGAACCCAAGGCACTTACAAACTGGTGATAAAAAAAACTTGTTATGACGTTAAGTAATGGGAACTACAAGGAAAAGAAAAAACTCAAATGGACTTCAAAAAAAAATAAAAAAATTTCAAAGGCTGAGGGAAAATAAAAAAAAAAAGTGCCAAATGGAATGTAAACAAAAATCTAAAACAGGGCGAACATGGCTTACTTTGGGCGATGTACTATATAAACAGCGAGTTATGCATCTAGTTACATGGGGCTACATGATCTATGACTTGGTAGAGGGTTGACTGCCAATTTACTAGGGTTTTTGATCTATTCTACTAAATAGCAACTTCCCCATCTGGTGCTAATTATAGCATACGTAATTATGATTTTCGATCAAACGAGGGTAGTGTCCGCTAGAACAGACGACTACACAACTGAAGTTGCCAAGGGTTCAGGGTTCAGGCGATAGGACTTTATGGTCAACCTCCGTAATGGGTTCGTACTTCATCGTAATTGGTTGTTTATAGTCATGCTTCCCCAAATACGACCCGTTCTACAATAGCTTTACGTTGGATGATTGTATGCGATAAGCGTAAACGTGATAAGGCGATATTTACGGAGTTATTAAAAAAATATTTTTAATGTTTATTTGTATACAAACTTTATTTTGGATTTAAGGTACGACTGGATGTTGGTAACGGGAAGTGACGGCACCTTCGTAAGTTTGTCTTAGGGCGTATTATGACCTAACCCTTTACACCTAACTGTTGGGACCTGCCATCAAGACCTGGCCATTAAGCTTCTAATGAACTGTCTTCTTTCTTCAACTGTTTTGAATTGGTATGGATCGACTTTGTCTTCGTCATCATCATCAGATGGTAAAGGTTGGTTGTTAAGTTTACTGGTGACTTCTCTAAGACTATGCATGTCAAGAGAGTGTAAGTTTCCATAAACTAAGTCTAAGACTTCACCGTGTGTCAACTTTTGTTGTTTAACCGTAGAATTAACAATTCTGTAGGTTAAATAAGTATTTGAGTTTTTAACTAAGATCTTGGGGTGTCTAACAAACATAGGAACAAAGTCTTGGATTGGGAATATCATATTTCTGAATCTAATGGTGACTCCAATGTCAGTGTTTTTAGTGGCCTTATAGAGTTTAAGTATGTTTTCAGAATCTGACTGCAAATCATTGACTTTTAGAACCACCTTGGCGTTATCAATAGTGTAACTGATATCTTTATAGAATTCAACTAATCCTATAACGATTTTAAACATGGGATTAGGGCCAGTGACATCTTTTGTTGCAACCATAAATTCCCCTGTTTTAAGATCAACGATATAATCTCTGACATAATTATTGGGTTTAAACACTTTTTCAGCAAGTAGAACCTTGTAATCATGGTAATAAGGCTCAAGAGCTTGATATATGTTAATCAAAGCAATTGGATCACATTTATCAATGATTTCATAAATAACTTCGTATGGTAAAGCTTGCATGATGATGAATTATTCCACAAATCTCAGATCTGGAAATCATAGCTTTTTTGGTGGCCCTTTTACAAAGGAAGCTGTAATCATATGAATTGAGGAAGGTTTTAAATATTAAAACATAAGGAAACTATACCCTGAATTCTCACTAATTTTGCAGCCGTCCCTCGCTAAAGTAGGGCGAGCAAAGTTACGAACTCTCGCGCTAGAAATTTCACACCCTATAAGCTAAACTTAAACTAGAGGCAAGCCGTAATTAAATATTAATTATTATAAATTATCTAGTCATTGCTTTCATAATATTTACAGTCTCTATAACTATGAGAAAAAATTCTTCTTATTTGCATCGCTTGGAGTTCCAGGATTCGAATTGTATCCCATTGCAACTGTGTTCAATGACAATTTTTCCAATTGTTCTAATGATTTATCTTCCAATCCGATTCCGTTGCCGTTGCCATTAGTTGTATTGTTCATATTCATACCGTCATAATAATTATAATAATATCCATTCATTTGATAAGGATAATATTGCGATTGTTGATTTGGTGGTTGAGTTTGTGTTGTCTGCGGTAATGGTTGTGGTTGTGCAAGTTGTTGTTGCTGGGGTGGTGGTGGTTGGTACCCATTGGTCATACCATTGGGTCTAACAGTTCTCTTTCTTGAGTTGGTTCTATTCAATCTGTTGCTTGATAATCCCACTTCATCCATCAATTTCTTGTATGGTTGGTAATTAGTGATGTTGATTTCTAACAATAACCTTCTGATTTGCTGAATTATAAACTTCTGATAATCTGGAGATTCGTCATTCAAAATTAATGGATTGGTCAATATCTTATGAATGAATAAGGGCCCAGCATGGTTGTCCAACAGTTCAGTTAAAATGTACTCCAAAACTTCCGATGGTGGTGAAATGTGATTATTGAACTTCCCGAATATTTTCTCCATTATAGAGTTCTTGGCTACTAAATCAATACGATTACTTAATATTTTCAAGATGGTTAAATTGGCCAATTTATGGATACATAAGTCAGCTAAATTGGATAATAATTTGGTTGTTAATAATTCATAACGTTTATCGACTGGATTGGTGGGTTGAAACGTATCTAAAAACCAGGTTATCAATAAGGATCCATTAGGGTTGACAATCAACTCATTGCAGTATTCAACGATCAATCCACTAATTAATAATATTTGCTCGTTAGTTAAATATTGACTGGTCTCTAAAATGGTTCTAATTGATCTCGATCCAAATCTTCCAAAACTGATTTCCAAGAAATTGTCCAACACACATTCAATTATAAAGTCATTATACGGAGACCCGAATTTTATACAACCTTGAATGACATAATTTCCGAATTGGTCGTTCAATAATTTAACGGTATAAGGCTTTAAACTGGTACCAATCAAATGCTTTTGTTGTAAACTCTCCGCATCATTTGCACAAACATTTATGATTTTCTGAATAGCCCAAGTCCCGTTTTTATGAATACTCAATTGAGTCAAATATGGAGAAATCTCCTTAACCATCATTAATTTAGTTAATGGTGATTTCAACAAGGTAAAGATTTTTTGAACAATGGTGTTTCCTAAATAATCATAGCATAATTCTGGTAACTCGTCAATCATGGCAATACATAACTCATCTAGCTCTTCTTGTGACATTTCTTCGCTACTATTATTACCATATTGTAAGTTTTGTTCCATGACCTCTAAACTTTTACGTAATTCACGTAATTTAGGGGCATCAAATTGTCTAATTGGGATTGGTTCAGGCAATAAACCGAAATTGTCTTGATAGTTGGTGTTGGGGTAATTGATTGATTTTTCAATAAGACTTGAAACTTTATTGATATCGATTGAGTTGTTGAGTTGTTTGATGTTATTAATAAGATCCGATCTGATTCTAACTATGTCTGTTGGTTGGTGATTAGGAGGTCTTGAAGATTGGCCAGGTTGAATGGGTTGAGCCGGTTGAATCGGAGCTTGAATGGGGGGTTGAACGGGGGTTTGAACTGGTGCCAGGACAGATTGAACGTTATGAATCCCTTGGATTGAAGACGCAATTGAAGGTACTGAACTTGGTACACCCAGGATTGATCCTGGAACTGAACTATGTATAGAACTTTGTAAAGAATTAGGAATTGAAGTCAGCAAATTAACGTCACCTAAAGCAGCAAAGGCTATATATAAAATATAACCAGGGATGACCTCGTAATGATTAAACGTTGCCTTTATGTTCATAGCAATGTCAACTGACAAACATTCAATTAATGCACTCTTGCTGTTATTACCGTTATAAGTCTTAATGCTGGCGATTCCTTGATTTCTTAATAAATTGAATAATTTAACTGCATTGAAAAAACTGGGGACATTGTCAAGCAACAAATAATTGGTAGGACCCAATGAAGGATTCTCAAAACTATTGGTGCTGATGGTTTTAAAAATTTCAATATCGTCCAATAACAAAGGTTGGTAGGAATTATATGATGATGATTGAAACTTTAAATCTGGGATTCCCGAAAAGGTCTGGGCTCTGTGTCTTGAAGTGGTTTGATTTTCAAACCTTGTATCATTATCAAACCTTACATCATCACTTATGACATTAGATGGAATGGCCAAATTGGAGTAAGCATTGGCAGTAAATGACCTATTTCTATTGCCATCAAATTCGTTGAAGGGCTGGGAATTCAATACAGGGCTTACGCTGGCATTAACATCATCATCGTTATTCCAAATCGAATTACTAGAAAACAACGACCCAGACCTAATCCTGGTTGTTGTCAAAAAGTCTGGTGACGTTGAAATGTTGATTTCATTGGAAATTGATAAGTTATCGTTATTAGTTGATATTAAAGGCGACGTGGATGATGACAAGCCGTAGCCATTATTGACAATTCCTATGCCATTAGTGCTGGAATTTGTGTTTAAAAAAGTCGAAGGCAAAGTCCCAGCTCTACTTCTTCTTGAAGTTCCAATTGATGGAGTTAAAGATATTGATGGTGGTGATTGACTATTATTACTCATTAGTTATTATCTCACCGCTAGACTATTGTCTATATAAACAAAATATCAATTCAAACTTATTGGTGCACTTTTATGAAGGGTTGTGATGAGTTCTTTCAAGTAAAGTTGATGATTTAGTACTGTTATATATGATATCCACAAAACCGATTAAGGTGTCTTTTTCTCAAATTTTTCAATCGGTTTTTATGGAACTGAAATAGGAGAAGTGAGAATGAGCATTTACGTCAAACTACGGCGAGTTTACACGAGATGCTGTTTGTAGAGGTAGAGGAATTGTGGTCACAGTAGTTTGGGATAGTTTGGTGGTGGTACAACCATAGAGCTAGAGCTGTTGCTGAGTAATAACAGGTTAAAAATAGAATCATTGGGTCGAGATTTCAAGTCGAGATTCAAAGCTACATTAACTCGCGCCTAGCAACACGGTTACACGATGTTTACACGAATCGTGGAAGTAGGCAGTACATATTCTTGGTAAATTATTTCACATGGCTTGGTATTTGAGCTTGGTTATGAATTGGTTTGTATGTTTCTTCTGTGCCTCTTTGTACGTTTGTGTCCTTACGTCTTTAGTGGGGAGTAGTTGAGTTATGTATTACTACACTAATGCTTTAGCCGTCTCTGAGTTTGGTTTTGCGCATTATGAACAACCTCATCAATCAATTTAGAGTTACGCTAAACAACCAGAATGGTGGCGATTTGAATAAACTTCTTGAGATAAACCGCCCCGATGGTCCCCAGTTAGCGCAATTATCTGAACCAAATGAATTCGATCTATTGAATATTGATGAGAAATTCCAAACTGTCATAAAGTATTATCTCAAACTTCTACAGTCGATATACATCACAAATGATATAAAAAAGTCATTCATAAATTATAAC
Organism: Yamadazyma gorgasii; assembly: GCA_003708985.3. Lineage (NCBI taxonomy): Eukaryota > Fungi > Ascomycota > Pichiomycetes > Serinales > Debaryomycetaceae > Yamadazyma > Yamadazyma gorgasii. The sequence goes on along the minus strand of PPPC03000006.1, from coordinate 762,039 downwards.
GAGTTGGTTCTTAATTTGAACAGGTATGCTGAGAATCAGACCAATTGGATAAATCTAACCCTTATCAAATGTTGTAAGGAATTGATAGGGATCTATTCCGTTATGGAGAAATCGTTTCCTGAACAAATCACCCCTGAAACTTCAAATGAAATCGTCAGTAGCAAAAAAATCAGTTCATTAGAAACCTTGGCAAACACTATTAATAAGTCATTCAAATTATCGTTGAATGATAAGAATCTAGAGTTGGTCCATAGTAAAAGAATTGATATCTATTTCTTCCTAAGTTGTCTTATTAAGATTTATTTCAAACTAGGTAATATAGAATTAGCCAAATCTATTGAAAAGGCGTTAAAAGGTACGAGGTTTGAATTGCCAAAGTTGAATAGAAGGTTAGTGGACAAAAATTCAGCAATCATCTATTTGTATTATAGTGCCATTTTATCGTTAGATGATTCAAATTTCAAAGAATGCCAAGATAAATTGACGACCGCATTAAGCTTGATGGCATATACAAGTGATAAATCCTGTATTGAACACCAATTCCAACAGATTATGATCTTATATTTACCTTTGAAGTTATACAATGATAAGAAACTACCAAAAAGCTATGTGTGGGAACAATTCCCGGCATTAGATTATCTATACAATCAAAACTTCTTCAAGTTCATTAAATCAGGAGATATTGCCCAGTATAATACGTTTATGGACAAGACTGAGAGTTTGTTGTTGAAAACTAATCTTTACTTATTGTTTGAGAACTTGAAACAACTTTGCTATGTCCAATTTATTAAGAAAGTTGTCAAGATTCATCAGAGCTCAAACGATGACGTTAAATCAAACCATATCATCCCATTCAGTGCATTCGAAGTGGGTTTCAACTACTTAAAGCTTGGATGGAACGTTGATGAAATAGAGTGTGTTTTAGCAGGATTAATAGCTAATGGGAAAATAAAGGGTTATTTGTCACACGGTAACAAATGTATAGTATTATCCAAGAGTGTTGCCTTCCCATAGTAACCAACAATAGCATAGCATAATTATAAACAACTACAAACTTGGTTGTAATCTCGTGTCACATCTCGCACAGTTCCTCATTCACTCATTCACTCACTCACTCACTCACTCACTCACTCACTCACTCCCTCTCATCAGAACAGTCATAATGCGAAAATTTTCAATTTTCATTTACATGATATAAAACTCGTTAAAACAAGATGTCATTCATAAATATCTGTCGTGATAACACCGATCCGTTCTACCGTTATAAAATGCCTCCTATCCAGTCCAAGGTTGAGGGTAGAGGTAACGGTATCAAGACCGCCATCGTAAATTTAAGTGAAGTGGCAAGAGCTTTAGGTAGACCACCAATTTACGTTTTAAAATTTTTTGGTCACGAATTAGGAGCTCAAACCAACGAATCCCAAGATCGTTACTTAATCAACGGTGTTCATGACGCTAACGAATTACAAGATTCTTTGGATGGATTTATCAACAAGTTCGTTTTGTGTCAATCCTGTAAGAACCCAGAAACTGAAATTCAAATCAAGAAAGGTGTCTTACAAAAAGATTGTAAAGCCTGTGGTCACTTATCAATGATTGATTTAAGACACAAATTGTCATCATACATCTTAAAGAATCCTCCAACTGACAAAAAAGGTAAGAAGAAAGCAGCAACTGCTACTGCTAACGTTGTAGGAGGTGGTAAATCCATCAGTGATTTAGCCAAAAATGACGATGGTTCTAATGATGTTTCTTCAACTGCTGATAACACTACCATCAATGAAGACGATGACGACGATGATGATATCTTAACCAAAAAGATTAACGCAGAAGCTGCTGCTTTAGGTGATGCTAAAGTTGAAGTTAATGATGATGATTGGGCTGTTGATATGTCTAAAGAAGCTATTGAGGCAAGAGCCAAAGAATTGGATAATTTAACTATTGATGATTCTAATGAATTCAATCAATTAGGAGAATGGTTGTTAAATGAATCAAAAGACTCCAAAGATGACTTGCCTTCTGATATTGATATCTACAAAAAGATCATGGAATTAGATATTTTAGATAAACCAGAGACCGTTCAAGTTTTAGCTCAAACTTTATTCGATGATGACATAATTGAACAAATCGATGAACATTTAGGATTGTTGAAGAAATTGATTAATGGAAAATCTGATTTCGAACAAGCTTTCTTAGGTGGATTAGAAAGATACATAGGTTTAGAAAATCAAGGATTAATCGAAAAAGTACCAAAGATTTTAATAACTGCTTACAACAAAGATTTAATTTCCGAAGAAGTTATTATCCATTGGGGTACTAAAGTTTCAAAGAAATATGTTTCCAAAGATATTTCTAAAAAAGTCAGAAAAGCTGCAAAACCAGTTGTTGCTTGGTTGCAAGAAGCTGATGAAGAGAGTGATGATGAGTAGTCTATTCATATACCATGTTTATAGTATAATGTACATTGAACTTTATATTTCTCTACTATACAAATTATTTCTTAGATGGTTTTCCGTTGAATTTTGGCATATTCGGTGGCATCATTCCTGGGGGCATTCCCGGAGGCATCATTCCAGGAGGCATTGGTGGCATTCCTGGGGGCATCATACCCATTGGCATACCCATTGGGGGCATAACTGGCATTTTTGTCGATTTACTAGCTGTAGTAGCTGAGTTCATAATTGATGTCATGATTTTTTGAGGGTTAAATTCGCCTCTTGTTTTATCTTGTTTGTGGCAGTAAGCTGTCCATGAAAGCTCATCAAACCCATAATTGAAATAATCAGAAATATCAGCTCCCGGTATTCTCCAAGGCTTATCCTTCAATTTTTCCAAGTCCACCAGAGTCAATGGCTTACCATCTAATTCTGCCACTTTATTAATATCTAATGATGTTTTATCTTGATTGTTCGATACGATAGTGGTGGTGGTTGCTTCGGTGGTAGTTTCGGTGGTAGTTTCGGTGGTAGTTTCTGTGGCAGTGTCCTTCTTGGGTTTAGCATCTGTGGTTGTATCCCCTATGACAATATCAATGTCATCATCTGAACTTTCTTCTTCGTCATCATCTTCATCGTCTTCTTCTTCATCTTCTTCTGCCTCTTGTTTAGTGGCTTTTTCCTCCGTCACCTCTTCGGATTGCTTGACCTTTTGCTTTTTGGTTGCCGGTTGTTCATCATCCGACCCATAAAGGTAAGCATCATCATCGTCACTATTAGCCATATTCGAGTCGTCTGTTCTATGTGAGATTGAGTAAGTGCGAAAATTTCGCAATCTTCACAAGACAAGGTCGAGGTCTCAAACCCAAAAGATTCCCCCATATTATCTATCAATTGAATTAAGTGTTAAGTGGCATTCAACAGTACTAAAGTTCGGTACACACTAAAATGGCAGACACCTCTAAACATGACATCAGTATGGAGGTTCCTGACAGGGACGACGAAGTGAAAGCTAAGTTCAGTCCTGATAAACCAATTGTTAGTACCAAAACTAAATCATCACCATTATTATCATCTACTCCCCCTACAGTATCCAAAGCCTTGGTGAGGGCATATCCGTATTTATTAATTGTTAATAAGTTTTTATCAATCATCACGTGGACTAATGATGACCATTGGATCAATGTTATTATCATTTGTAGTTATTCCATAGCAGTGTTATATTTTGAAAGCTTGGTCACATGGTTCGGTCATTTAATCATTGTTGGGTTCATCACTTTGTATGCGTTATTGAACAATAAGATTTTGGAAGAGGCCAATTTGAATCCTACTTTAGATGAAGTGATTCTGACGTTAACTAATACTTGCTTAAAAGCTGACAGGTTATTGGATCCAATTATATCCTTGTCGTTGACAGGTTATGATATTAAGAGATTATTATTTACCACAGTGTTCTTATCGCCATTTTACCTAATTATAACTTTCTTGTTGATTAAACCAAGAATGATTTTATTGATTGTTGGGTTATATTTATTGACTTATCATTCATCATACCTGACAGTAACTCGTAAGATGATTTGGAAAATCAAGTTGACTAGAATTTTATTCTTCTACTTGACAGGTTTGGATTTCCTGAAACAAAGAAACCACTCCTTATTTGCAGCTGCATTTGCTAAAGTTAAAAACAATTCTAATGTTAACATAAACCCATTAAGCAGTGAAAATAATAAACCAGTTAGATTCACCTATGTGATTTATGAAAACCAGAGAAGATGGTTAGGGCTTGGATGGACATTCAATTTGTTAAGTTATGAAAGAACGCCATGGACTGATGAGTTTTTGAATGAATCGTCATCGATTGACTCGTTCCAATTACCAAATGCTGAAAATCACAATGAATATGCGTTTGGTCAAGAGCAACTGTCACAATTATCGTTTAATAATGCTAGGTGGAGATGGGTTGACAAGACCTGGAGGTTAGACTTGACAAATGACGGAGCTATCACCTTACCTAATAACAAAAGATCTAAAACCACAGCAAATCCTACAGCAGACGAAGGGTTTATTTACTACGATAATACGTGGAAAAGACCTTCGACGGAAGATTCATATTCTAAGTATACAAGAAGAAGAAGATGGATAAGAACTGCTGAGTTGGTGTTCAATAACGATGATAATGTTGACGATTCAATTAATACAAGCATATTGGATGATGAGAAAAAAGTCAAAAAGAGTCTTAGATTTGCTGATGAACATGATGATAACGATAGTAAATTGTTGGACAAATTAGACAACAGTCCAGAAAATATTACCAAGGATGTTTTGGATCCTGTATTGACGGAAGACGTTGAAATCGAAGATATAAAGGTAACTAATGTTGTAAGTGATGGTAATGACGCAATTGATAGTTCAAGTATTATTGATGATAAAAAGAATGAATAAATATTGTGTATGATATTGTGAACTGCTCTGGTATTCTCCAAGAATAATCTTAGTTCAAACTTTAACTCTATAAACTCGAATTCCTAAGCCTAAACCTAAAAACAACGCTTGTGTCCGATTTGGATTATTTGGTTGTGGAGTCCTTTACAACAACGCATACATTAATGTCTGGCACGTGACTTAGATTTCTCACCACGATTATGAAACTCATAACTAACCAAGTTTCAGGTTTCATGTCAGTTGTTGTCAATCCGTAATTGGCGTAAACCAACATAAAGCGGCAAGCAACTCTATTGGTAACCTACTTATCGTGTGATCATCGTCGTTTACCACGAGTCCCCGATTTTTACCGGATCAGGTTTTGCAACCAACACGCAGTAATATTTTATAGATTATGTATGAACCACCGTGACTTTCCCTAATTATAAGCAAGATTCCTTTATCTTGCAGCAATCCACCACTCGGCAACCCGTAACTTACTAGTAAATCGTACGACTTGCTACAGGAAACACCAGCGGAACCTTAGTTTAATTTCACGGACTACACCGAAGGAAACACTGCGGAATGACGAAATGTCGAACCGATAAGATGTCGGGTTGCTTAAAAATATCCTATAAAAGGGCACCGCATATCTGTTTGATTCCACTATCAACAATTAATTTCAACAACCAACAATGTCTGTATTAATCGATTCAACTTACGGTAAAGCCAATGTCAAATTTTTAAAGGTCAAAAAGGATGCTGCCAATCCTAAGATCCAGGATGTTTTAGAAGCCAATGTTCAAATCTTGTTAAGAGGTAACTTTGATATCTCATATACTAAAGCTGATAACTCCCCAATTGTTCCAACCGATACCGTCAAGAACACTATATTAGTCGAAGCTAAGACCACCGATGTATGGCCAATTGAAAGATTTGCCGCTCATTTAGCCAGACACTTCACTAACAAATACTCCCATGTTTCAGGACTTGAAATCTCCATCGTTCAAAGCAAGTGGAGTAAATATGAAGTCAATGGTAAATTACACGAACATTCTTTCAAGCATGAAGGTCCAGAAACCAGAACAACCGTTTTGGATTATACTAGAGCCGGTAATCAATTAAAAATCACTTCAGGTATTAAAGATTTAACCGTCTTGAAATCCACTGGATCAATGTTTTACGGATACAATGTATGTGACTACACCACCTTAAAACCAACCAAAGATAGAATTTTGTCCACAGATGTTGATGCCACTTGGGTTTATGATAAAGATTCAATCAAAAGCTTAGATGATGTTTTCACGTTTGCTGATAAGGGTCTTTTTGATGATGCTTATAACAAAGCCAGGAAAGTCACATTAGACTTATTTGCTTTAGAGAATTCAGCTTCTGTCCAAGCAACCATGTACAACATGTCTCACAAAATTTTGGAACAAGTTAAACAAATTGCTACCGTCACTTACAAATTACCAAACAAACATTATATCTTATTTAACTTGGAATGGAAAGGGATCAAGGATAACAACGAATTATTCTATCCAGCATCCGATCCAAATGGTTTGATCAAATGTACTGTAGGTAGAAAAGGGGTTCCTAAGTTATAGAGAATTTACCATGTCAGTTCATTAATTATGTATGTCTTATGTATGTCTCACTTTATATAGTCAATCTTTAACGTTTATGTTTGAAATCCGCGATGCTCATCGATCTCGAAAAATTTACTACTGGCACGATATGACTAGGATATGGAATACAGTTATAGCTACTGCAGTTGCCACGGCTTTGGTAGTAGAGGGTGTTCATTATTTTTTGAATCAACCACAAGCACATCAACCTAAAGTTGGTGCAGTGGAAGCTTCCAAAAAAGAATATCCCGAGGAATTGATTGAAGAACAATTAGCTCGTAACATAGCATTCTTAGGTAAAGAAGGAGTTGATAAAGTTAGAAGTCAGAACATTATAGTGGTAGGAGCTGGAGGTGTTGGATCTTGGGTTGCTACTATGTTAGTAAGATCTGGTGTAGGAAAAATAAGAATTATTGACTTTGATCAAGTCACTTTAAGTTCTTTGAACAGACATTCAGTTGCTAATTTAAAGGATGTAGGGATTTCCAAAGTTCAGTGTTTGAAAAACCATTTGCAAGAGATTGCTCCTTGGGTAGAGATTGATGCTCGCAATCAATTATGGAATATGAAATCTGCTGATGAGTTGACTTTCGGTGATGATTTCAATCCTACTTACGTAGTGGATTGTATTGACAATATTGATACTAAAGTTGATTTATTAGCATACTGCTGTGAAAAGAAATTGAAAGTGGTATCGTCAGGTGGTGCCGCTTGTAAATCAGATCCTTCTAGAATTAATATTGGTGATATCAGTAAAACTGAAGAAGATCCATTGACTAGGTCTGTGAGAATAAGATTAAAGAAAAGAGGTATAATAAGTGATATTCCCGTTATCTTCTCAGCCGAAAAGCCAGACCCAAGAAAAGCTCAATTATTGCCTTTATCTCCAGAAGAAATTGCAAAGGGTAAGGTCGATGAGTTGGCTGCTTTGCAGAGATTTAGAGTTAGAATCTTACCAGTTTTAGGTACCATGCCAGGAATGTATGGTTTGAGTATAGCCACCTACATTTTGACCTCGGTTGCTGGTTACCCAATAGAACCAATTGAAGGGAAAAACAGATACAAAATATATGATGGAATGTTCCAAAGTCTTGCAGGACAACAAACTAGAATTGGTAAATTAGACCAAAGAGTTCCAATTTCATTAACAGATGTTCCATATATTTTGGAGGAAATATTCCACGGAAAATCCCCAATCTCAAATTATTCCACTAAATTGACGTTATCCAGATGGGATCCTTCTAAGGAAATAAGTTTCCAGAATTTAGTTATAATGACCAAAGATGAACAGCAAAATCACGAAAAAAGAGTCTTAAAAGGTGGTGAAAAATTAGAAGACGTTTACCCTAAGGAAGTTCTTGACTTGGTAGCAAAAAGGTTTGAGGATGAAAGGTACTGGTCACAGTTTCGTTAAACGTATTATTAGACAAAATTTTAAATGTACATAGCATAATTTAGCAGACTCTAACTGAGCCTCTCTTTGAGCCACTCGTCTCACTCATCTCGGTACTTAACGGCACAAACAAACGGAACGGAATTCGCATCATTAATTTTCAACATGATCAGACTAATGAACAAATGGATGATTCAATCGCCAGTTAAGGTTTTGTTAAGAAGGCCATATGTAAACCAATTTAATGCTCAATTAAGATCCCAATTCAGATCCCAATTTAAAAGGTTTCAATCAACCCATACCTCGCCACCTCCTCCTCCGCAACTGAAACCTTCAGGATTCAAAGGTTTAATGAAAGAGTATGGATTTGCTGGGTTGGCAGTTTACTTAGGGTTAACTGCACTTGATTTACCCTTCTTCTACTTATTGGTCCATTCCATGGGAAGTGAAAAAATCGAATACTATGAAAATAAAGTCAAGCAACAGTTTGGTTATGGTGTGAGTGATGAAGAATTGAAGACTAAACAAGAAATCAAGAAAATCCATGACCAAGCCGAAAACCCTGATGAAGGTAAACCTACTGAAGAAATGGGATGGTTTGAATACATCAAGTCTCAATTCTCCTTAACTGAATTGATTTTAGCCTATGGAGTTCATAAATCATTTATCTTTATAAGACTTCCAATAGCTGCTGCCATCACTCCAGCTATTGTCAAGACGTTAAGAGGATGGGGATTCAAAATTGGATCTCAATCGTTATCAACTACTGCAGAAATTGCCAAATCAACTGCTTCCAAACAGTTTGGTACTAGAGCAGATGCCAAAAAGAGATGGTTCAGTTGGTTTTTCTAAAACTTATAGAACCGTTATAACTGTAAATAGATAATAAATAATATATACATGCTACTTAAGAATTGAATTCTTTTCTATGTTTTATACTAAATTCCCAAATAAAGTTTAAATCTTTCGTAAACAAGGAATGAACATGCACTCATTGGTATAACTTTTATGTATCCAATAGTTAACCCAACGAAGAATCCTTTTATACCATTTTCTTTGAAAATCAATTTTGCTGTATTTCTGAATGACAAAAATTGGCCTTGATTGATAGCACCACCAACTTGCATTCTTCTTCTGATAACCTCAAAAGGATATGCCGAGGTTTGTGAACACATACCTGCTAAACCTCCTGCCACTAATTGTGCATATGCTCTTAATGGAATTCTTGAATCTCTGGAATTCTTCTTATCCTTAGTTTTAACGGTAGTTGAATGAGTTATTGGTGCAGGTTTGATGGTATACTTACGTAAGTATTTTGACCTAAAAATATCATGAAACAAGTCATGTGTATAGAATGACACTCCGGCATAAGGTATCATACCTAAAATGGTAGGAGCAAATCCTCTATAAAAATTGGAAATTGAAACAAAGCTATCGGGCAAAGTTCGCCTTAAAAATTTAATCCAATTGGGATCTGATCCTTTGTGAGGAGGATTTTCAAGATATATGGAATTTATGGTTGAAAATAACCTTCCTCTCTTGTGAGACATATAATATGGATGGTCATGATGTTCAATATGATGCTGTAAATTTCTGGTTTCAAATGCTAATCTTACTCTTATTAAATCTAACGGATATGTACAAAATACACTTGCAATTCCACTTAAGGAACCAGCCATAAATCTTCTTGCAGGAGTTTCATATTCATCTGATGGGATTAACATTGATCTAATTTGCTCATATGCTACAAACTTGATAGCAGCATAGGGGAAGATTCTCAAAAGTGTAACTGAATGGCCCTGATATAATCCAGGTAATCCATCATTTAAGTAAATTAATTTACCAGCATTGAAGAATCCTGCAAAAGTTCCTCTATATTTAATAAACTCAGGATTCGAAGTTTGGAATAAGATTTTAATACGGTCCAAAGGCGCTATTAACGTCTTAGCTGCACTTCCGGCTATACCTCCTGCTATACCTGACCTTATAACATATTCAAAACTCTGTTTATCTATGATTTTGCTTGGAGTAAATGGGGTGGAATTATCATTTATGGTTTCGGTTATGGTGTTATCATTTGTAAATAAACCTCGGACTGAAGACGGCAAGACACTATCATTTTTCCCAGGCATTCTCGTTATTATAAACCTTGTCTGTTACTTTAAGGATTTAGATGATCTTATATGGATGTTACTTCCAAAGTTTGTTTGTTATCAGGGGGCTATAATCGTTGTATAATGATCCGAAATGAGAAAAGAAAATTTTTTGAAGTATGGGGTCCGAATTTTTTAAACATGCGAAAACTGGACTTTAGATGATGACCCATGCACTAAGCGAGGTCCAGCCTTATAGGTCTATTTATCATTTATTCTACTATACATTTCTATGTTACAGTTTTGTGGGGGGGGTGAGGGTCATAATCAATCCTCGTAGGAGGCAGGAGTTCTACCTCGGATTGTCAATAACGGGCTTTCTACTGTTGACAACAACATGGGTTTGATTGAGTTACCTTCTTCAATCACTCCTAGTAATTCTACTCTTAATGAATAAAAATTATTTTCACTAATAATGGGTTTGGACTTCTTTGGCGACCCAAATTGGATTCTTTCAAACCTAGCCACTTTAGCAATGGACTCTCCGGGGTATTTGTTCAAGATAGTGTGGGTAATATTATCATAATCTTCATATTCTTCCTTTTCAAAATAAAACAATTTCCGGTCGATATCGAGCTTGTTGTTATTTCTAAGGTTGGACGAATTCTTAATGGTTTCGTGGTCAGGCAATTCTCCAGGAACTGCCGGGTAAATTGGGGGTATCATTTGTGGTCCTTTATCTCTTTTAGCCGTGTGTTGGACCAATATAGCCTGAACCCATGGATCTGAACATTTAGACACTAACCTCAAAGCGAAATAACTTATTTCAACCTTATTATATTTCTTCTTACTTTCTTTTTTGCCCGTTTCAATTTCGGTTTTCAAGTAATACTTGTTCCTGGCAAACTGTTGGAAATCATGGTTCTCAAACTGAAATGCTGCTACCAACGAAAAGTAGTTTCGCTTATAACCTAGCCAACCTTTGTCACTCATTTCGAAACCTCGGTCAATTCTAGCTTCAAGCTTAGGACTGACCTTATAATCATCTTTAACTCTATATATTTGTTGATGAACAACGGTCTTGCCAAAAACAGGTCCCACTCTATATAAATCCGAGGATCTTGGTGCTGTTTTCTTGACAATGCCACTGTCGCCAACTTCTTCCATCTTTTCATTAAACTTCAAAAGCGTGAATTTGAAGTTGCTGGGATTCATTGATGGTTCTGGCGGTACCGGTTCCGCTGGTGGCGGACGTGGACTGTTCTTATCAGCAATAAATTTAATATCATTAACCACTTCGTTATCAGTCACAAACTTAATTTGTCTTCGTGTCGAATTGCCTCCATCCGAAACAAATTTAACTGCTTTATGTGTGGAATTTGATATAGTATTGGGGTCGGATATAAACTTAACTCCTATCGACCTGGAACTAAACTTTCGTTGCAATTCAGTACCAAAGCTTGCCTTACGTTTATTGTTTCCTGACATTGATAATACACGTCTTCAAGCAATTCGTGCGCTATAAATTAGGATTCCTGACTTCTTAGCTGTGGGTATTCTCTTGTTCTCTACGGACTGTTAATAAAACCAAGATTATTTATTGATAAGTTTATTGTATTCTCTTAGAAATTTATTGTACTCTGTAACAAGAAATTTACGGTGCGGGCTGGCTTAAACCCGAAACTTAAAACGTCAACATTCGACTTTTGTTGTCAGTAATTTTCAGGATATCATATAGTAGCTTTATAGATTTTGTTGGTTAGAGTGAAATATCATTATGGTAAGAATTTTTGTGTTTTATTTTTTTTTTAGAGAGTAGTTTTGATTTTTTTTGCAGTTGTCGTGTTCTTTTTGAGAGTGTGTGAAATTTACAAATTTATTAAAATTACGGAAAAATGTAAATGATTGAAAATACGATAGGAATTTAATGGTGATACTTAATTGGCTTATAAAAGATGCAATTGATAATGACACTATTTTCATTTTTGGTCTACTTGGCCATTTTGTTTTCAGGTATTATTTTGAGCGTATTGGTTGCAAAATAATTCATCATTCTTTTTGGATACCTTGTATTCTTTAGCTATGCTCTGTAGGACATATTGGAAAGTCTATTAAACAAAACTTCAGGTTAAAAAAATGCTATGTTCTTTTCAATCAGTCCATGCTGTTAACATTTTGCAGTTTTCTTGATCTTGAAAAGTCTGGATTTTGCTTTCTGGGACAGTCCTTCAAGGTAACATTTCTAAATTATGTTCAGATATAGAAAATTAATATACAATTAGTAATATTAGATTAAAAATCAATAATTTGGAGAGAAAACCCACGATTTTGCCAATTTTTTGAGAAAAAGCTGCGTTATGTACAGGTAATTTTCTCATAAAAACAGAAATCGCCTTTATGGCCAAGTTGGCTAAGGCACCTCACTAGTAATGAGGAGATCCTCGGTTCAACTCCGAGTGAAGGCATTTCTATATTTTTTGTTTTTCCTTGGAACATTTTTTTGCAGCTGTTTGTGGTTAGGGTTTGAAGATATGTCTACTTCAAGTAGTGAGTTCCATGAAGCTAGAGAATCCCTCAAAGACGAGGATGATGATATCCCTGTCCCAGTTGATTTAAAACAAGAACCTATTGAGGAGGAAATGAAAGAAATGAATCAAACGTTCTTTAGACCCATAGGTTTAGAAACTCATGAACCTGAAACTTATCCATCGTGGTGTAATGAAAACGGAGCCAATATTTCCAAAAATAGCATTAAAGTCATATTCAATAATGTTAGAGATGTGTTTGGGTTTCAAAAGGATAATTGTGATAACATGTATGAGTTTTTCATGACACAAATAGATTCAAGGTCCAGCAGGATGGAATGTTCGTTGGCGCTATTATCATTACATTCAGATTATATTGGGGGTGACAGATCCAATTACAAGAAATGGTACTTTGTGGCCCATTATGAGTTAGACGAGGATTTAGTAAAGCATAATGTTTGGAAAGACTATAAGAAATATCAAACATTCATATCCAAGCAAACCACACCTATAAAATTAAGTGATCTACCTGATGAAAATAACTTGATTGCCTTGGATTATAAATGGAAGCAAAGACAACAGAATTACACGGAAGAAGACTATGTTATCCAACTTTCAATCTATTTACAAATATGGGGCGAAGCTAATAATGTCAGATTTCTACCTGAATGTATTTGTTTCATATTCACCAATGCTATGGAATATTATTACAGTGCACGAAGAGAGCCCATGAAGTTCTTAGATAATGTCATAACGCCAATTTATAAATTCATCAGGCAACAGCAGTATAAACTAATTGATGGTCAATGGGTTAAGAACCATAGAGACCATCATTCAATTATTGGTTATGATGACATCAATCAATTTTTTTGGTTTCCTGAAAATCTAACCAAAATCAAATTGTTTGATAGAACTAAATTATTTGACTACAACAAATCTGAAAGAATATTGAAATTCAAAGAAATTGATTGGAATGGATTTCTTTATAAATCATACAAAGAGAAAAGAACATGGTTACATCTTTTAACTAATTTCAGTAGAGTTTGGATAATTCATATCACAGTATTTTGGTATTATACTAGTTTCAACTCCCCTACCTTGTATACTAAGAATTATTCCCAATTATTGGATAATGAGCCTCCAATCCAAGTAACATGGTCAATTGTTTCCTTAGGCGGCACAATGAGTTGCTTAATATCAATATTAGCAATTATTTGTGAATATTCGTTTGTTCCTAGAAAATTTCCTGGATCACCTAACTTATTTGGTAAATTGTGTTTGCTTATATTGTTAACGATAGTTAATGTAGCACCTTCCGTTTACATCCTAGGGTTTATACCTTTGAACGTGTATTCACAACATGGTAGAATATTAGGTATTATTCAATTTGTGATATCATTATTAACCTTCATTTACCTTTCGATTCAATCTCCTTCAAGATATTTTGAAACTATACTAAAACTAAATCCCAATTATGAAAAGGCAAAGTTGTTCACCGCTGCTTTTCCTAAATTAACATCAAGAGGCCAAATATTCTCTTTGGTATTATGGATAACGGTATTTCTGTTGAAGTTCTTCGAATCTTACATTTTCTTAACCTTATCATTAAGGGATCCTATCAGAATATTATCGATATTGGATTTATCAAGATGTAAAGGAGATGTTATTTTTCAAAACAATATTTGTCAGTATCAAGGAAAGGTATTATTAGTTCTATTATTCATCACTGATTTAGTTTTGTTTTTCCTTGATACATATTTATGGTATGTCATATGTAACTGTGTGTTTTCCATTTTTCTATCATTTTCATTGGGGATTTCAATCTTCACTCCTTGGAGAAACATCTTTGTCAGATTACCCGAAAGAATATATAATAAACTAATATTCATCGATAAGGAGACTTCCAATAATGGTCAGTTAGGAATGATGCAGATGGTTTCACAAATTTGGAATAGTGTAGCAATTTCATTGTATCGAGAACATTTGTTATCATTAGAGCAAGTAAATAAGTTAGTTTACCATTATTTGGATCATGATGAGTTCAACCCGTCATCTGCATTCAATGTTCCAATGTCAAACTTATTAGTAAGGGCACCACTATTCTTTGTCTATCAAGATGACAATGCTATCAAATTAAATGATTTTTTTGAGCCTGGTAAAGAAGCCGAAAGAAGGATTTCTTTCTTTGCTCAAAGCTTATCATGTCCATTACCCGAACCAATTCCAACATCTTCAATGCCGAGTTTCACAGTCTTAGTTCCCCATTATTCCGAAAAGATCTTATTGAGCTTGAAGGAAATCATAAAAGAAGACAAAGGGTCAAAAGTTTCAATTTTAGATTATTTAAAACAAATCCACCGTCAAGACTGGGAGAACTTTGTCCATGATACAAAGATTTTAAATGCATTATCATCAAATCCTGAAGAGTATTATGGATTAACCACAAATGGTGAAGCTTTTGCAATCGGTGCAACAACTAATGAAACCATAAAAACCTGTGATTCCACTAAAAGTCAATTGAGCTCAAAGCAAATTGAAGATAGTATTGTTCAAGATAAATATGACGATTTGCCATATTATTATATTGGATTCAAAAACTCATCACCCCAATTCACCTTAAGAACTAGGATTTGGGCATCTTTGAGGTCACAAACATTATACAGAACCATATCAGGATTTATGAATTATGAAAAGGCTATCAAGATTTTATATCAGCTAGAAAATGGCCATTACCAAAAGCTTATGTTCCCAGAAGAATATGAAATTGAAATCAATAGTTTTGTTCAAAGCAAATTTAATTTACTCATATCCTTACAAAGGTTTCAGAATTTCAATCCTGAAGAACAGAATAATGCTAGGTTGCTATTTGAAACCTTTCCCAATTTGAAAGTCAGTTATTTAGAAGAAGAACTAGATGAGACCACCAATGAAAAGGTTTATTATTCCACATTATTAGACATAAATCAAGTGGATTTACAAGGCAATTACCTGAAAAAGTATAGGATCAAATTATCTGGTAATCCAATATTAGGTGATGGTAAATCAGATAATCAAAATCATGCAATAATATTCTACAGGGGTGAATATATCCAAGTTATCGATGCTAATCAAGATAATTATCTTGAAGAGTGCTTGAAGATCAAATCCGTCCTAGCTGAGTTTGAAGAGTATAGTCTAGATCCAAGCACTGATTACATCCCAGGAATTTGGTCCAAAAAGAGCCAAAATTCAAGTCAGGTTGCTATAATTGGAGCCAGGGAATATATTTTTTCTGAAAATATCGGAGTTTTGGGCGATATAGCTGCTGCGAAGGAACAAACGTTTGGTACGTTATTTGCCAGAACTTTAGCTGAAATCGGTGGCAAGTTACATTATGGGCACCCTGACTTTTTGAATGGTATATTCATGACAACAAGAGGAGGAATTTCAAAAGCCCAAAAGGGATTACATTTGAACGAGGATATTTATGCTGGAATGATGGCAATATGTCGAGGTGGTACAATTAAACATTGTGATTATTATCAATGTGGTAAAGGAAGGGACTTGGGATTTGGTACTATTTTGAATTTCACCATTAAAATAGGAGCAGGAATGGGGGAGCAGATTCTAAGTAGGGAGCATTATTACTTGGGAACTTCGTTACCCATTGATAGGTTTCTATCATTTTATTATGCACATGCAGGGTTTCACATTAATAACTTATTTATATCCTTGAGTGCTTCGTTATTTATGATAGTTTTAACAGTGCTAGGTTCATTGAATCATGAACTTATTTTATGTGATTATGACCCTCATAAACCAATAACTGACTTACAATTACCATTGGGGTGTTACAATTTGCAGCCAGTATTAAGATGGGTCTCTAATTTCGTGGTATCAGTTTTCATTTGCTTTTTTATATCGTTTTTACCATTATTATTTCAAGAACTAATCGAAAAAGGAATACTAAAGGCATTCCTAAGAATCTTGTCTCATTTGGTTTCATTATCACCATTTTTTGAAGTTATTGTGTGTCAGGTATATGCCAAATCTTTAAAAGACAACTTATCATTTGGAGGTGCCAAGTATATTGCAACTGGAAGAGGGTTTGCAACTAGTCGATTATCTTTCCCAGTGTTATTTTCAAGGTATGCCACCTTATCAATTTATTCAGGGTCAGTGTTTTTCTTATCAGTGATGTTTGCAACAGTTACAATGTGGCAGTCGTCGATATTATGGTTCTATATCAGCTTCACCTCCATGTGTTTAGCACCTATCTTATTTAATCCTCATCAATTCAGTTGGAGTAGATTCTTTATTGACTATCGAGAGCTAATTAGATGGTTTACCAGGGGTAATTCCAAAACCCATGAAAACTCGTGGTATCGATATCAAAAGTTAGTCCGTGTTAAATTTTTAGGGTATAAGAAATCGAACACCAAATCTAATAATGAAGTTATTAAAAGAATTACTTTTAGACATAAGCTTTGGGATCAAATTTTTCAACCATTAGTGCAATCTTTGTTCTATTTAACATCCTTTATGTTCATAAACTCCCAAACCGGGGTAGTAAATTATAAGAAAGTCAATCCGTTATTGAGAATTGGCTTAATCACAGCTTTACCAATAGCACTAAATTTGATTACATTGATTATAACATTCACCGTATCCTTAGTCCTAGGGTCAATCTTAAGATTCCGCCAGTTTTCATTGTTAATAATCGCTGTAACTAAATTCATGGCGATCATTATTCTTATAGTTTCATTTCAAGTATTATCGTACTTGGAAGGTTGGAATATAGGTAGGACTCTAATGGGAGTCATAACCATTATATCATTTCACAGGCTTTTAAGGAACATTATTTACACGTTTATTGTCACCAAAGAACTAAAGAACGATCAGGCTAATTTTGCTTGGTATTCTGGCAAATGGATTAGTAGTGGACTAGGATTCTTAAATATCACACAACCGTTCAGAGAATTGATTATGAAGGTAATTGAAATGTTATCATTCGGTTACGATTTCTTGTTGTGCCATTGTCTTTTATTTTCCATAACTCCAATTTTACTAATCCCATTCATTGATAAGTTACACACATTATTGTTATTTTGGTCAAAACCTTCAAGATACTTTCGAAACCCCATTCAATCAAGGAGACAAGTAGCTAGAACAAGATTTATTGAGTTTAAATACGTCATTCTTTATGTATTGGTGCTAGCGTTATTAGCAGGGTTAATTATAGGTCCATACATGACAAGTCAGTTCATACCAGATGTTAATAAGATTGTGAGGTTACCTATAATAGTGGCCAGTTTGTTTCAACCGAACCATCAAAATAATAATGACACCGGTGAACATGCACCGGCTAGCATAGCAAGAGGTATACCACCACCAATTTCAATGAAAACGGTCCCATGATTTTCTTACATTCAAAACTTAATAAAATATGGTTCTCAATACATATCGTTTTGATACAACTATCCCGTAAAACTGGGGCGCGACTTTAAACGTAAACAGATCATGGAGAAGGTTCGAATACTAAGTAAGTATCAGGAAACTGATGACATATTTGGAGAGACAGAAGACGAGTTCAATACTCTCAAGCTAGAGAACTTGAATTTGGGATCATCCCAAACTCCAAGGTTCACGAGTCCTAAATTTTCCAGTCCTTTACCACCTCAAAGTCCTACTCGAAGTCCTAACCGAAGTCCTAATCGAAGTCCTAATAGAGAACAACAAAAAGTAAGAAAAGAAAGTCCTAGCACTAGGAGGAGTATCAGTGAATATAGTGAAGAAACTTCGGCTTCGTCGTTTGAAGAATTGGATATAGGAGACTTGACAAATGTAGAGTTAAATCAGAGGCTTAACCATAGGAACCAAAAGGCAAACACTGAAAATGAAATACAAGAACGTGATTTATACAATAAGTACCAAAAAAGAGCACAAAAACAAGATATGGATAGAACCCTTAGGTTGGATGATCATTTTAAGTTTGATAATAAGTATGACACGATCAAATTCGATAATAATAAGTTCTTAAATGAAATCGAAGAGGAATTGGAAGGATTTGAAGATGGATTCGAAGAGTTTAACCTCAAACCTTCAATAAAGAAATCATTACCGAATTTTCAAACCTATCATCAACTAGCAGATCCAACTGTAAATGAAAAGCGTCAAGTTAAGAAGTTTCAAAGTAGTGTGAATTTGAATTCAAGAGTAATCAATAAATTATCACGGATACCTTCCTTTTCCAATAACAAGTTGAATGAAATGTTGAAAGAAGATGAAAATTTCAAACAGACAAAACAACAATTGCTCCAACAATACAAGGAGATTGACAAACAACATAAGAAAACCAACAAACGAATTTTAAATATGAAGAAATCAATGCTGATACCAGGAAATTATACCACAACTTCAAGAGGCAAGATGGGACTTGTACAATACACAGAAATACCCGAAACTCCTAATTCCAAAATGAAGTTCAACAATGAGACGAAAGTATGGGAAGGAAACAACCACGAGTTAATGAAATTCAACTTTTCTAAACCGAGCCTTATCAAATTCAATGAATTTAAGAACCAAAGTCATTTACAAAACCAGTTACATAATAAAAATATGAGATTTGATAGTAAGAATTTGAAATGGGTAAGCGATGATCAAGAGGAAGATGCTTTTAAAGATGTACCTGATTTTGATATCAATCCTACTAGACAAATTTCCAGTTTAACCAATGTTTCGGAATTTGACAATGAATTTATACTATCTAAGTCCAAGATCTCTAGGTTTTTGAACGAAGAGGAAAAGATTAATAGGAGATTGGAATACTGGTTGGATAGTAGTAGTGAATATAGTAGAGATTATTTCTGGGAGATTAGAAAGTTAGTTATGGATAATGAGTAGTTTATACGACCAACAATGCATATAACAGGGGATTTCTTAGCCTAAAGATTCATCGCTATTGCTAACGTGTAAGGTTTCGAACCCTCAAATACAATACACAATAAAAACAAATACGAGATTTTGAACCATGATGTAGTTACGAAAAAAGAAACCTAAAACAACTAAGGAAATCATAAAGGTATATAACAACTAAACACGCTATAAAATCAATACTAAAATTAGATCAATAAAACACCAGCACCGAAGAAAACGGCGACAATGGCTAAACCAGTTGAGAAACCAGTAGCAACAACTTTAGTACCATCAGAAGAACCAGAACTTGAAGAACTTGAAGAACCGGAAGATTTAGAAGATCCTGAAGATGATGAACCAGTTGCAGAGCTTCCACTTCCAGCATGAGAAGTAGCTCTGACTTCACCACTTAAAGAACCTAAACCACTGACACCAGCTGATGATAAGAAAGCTGAACATGATGAAGCAGTAGTAGCGGATTTAGTTGAAGCAGAACCTGAGAAATCACAAGCGGACTTGGATTTATCGTTACTGACATAGTACAAGTTTAAGACGAAGTTTAATCTGTCTTTTGGAGAACATGGAGAATAAGCACCGTATTCACCAGTAGTACCGTTGGCATTAATACCATCACAGTCAATTTCACCACAAACAATACCGAATAAATCAGCATAATCGTCTTGGTCAACACCGTCATCAACAACACATTCTAATGAATCACTCATACATTCACAAATGGTTTCATCAGGAGTTGGTGGTAAAACGGTGGCAGCGGCCCAACCTTCGTTGTGAGAAGGACAGGTAGTAACGGAAGCAGCAGATGAAGCAGAATTGGCGGTAGCTAAACTTGGGGAGATATCAGCTAATTCAGATTTCAAGTAGTTGAAATCAGCTAAAGTACTAACGGAATCACCATCAACAGAGACTAAACCATAATCGTTAGCTTCTTGGAAGTACATATAGACAATACCACCGGACCAGATGTCAGTCATTTCGTCACCGTAAATAGCTTGAACTTCAGTGAATTTTCTTGGAGAAACTTCGTTACAACCGTATTCAGAGAAGAAGATTGGAATTCCTAAGTTTTGGTATTGTTCGGTAATGTTTTGGTAACCGGAAGTCTTGAAGGTAGAAGAACCACACCATTCGTACATGTTAATACCGAAGAAGTCAGCTCTTTCATCTTCATCACCACAAGCAAAGTAATCGGCTAATGAAACTCTGATAGCAATATCATCATTAGCACTGTAACCGACAGGAATGTCTCTGTAACCTTGGGCTTTAATATAAGCCTTAGAATCTCTAACAGCAGCTTTAACAAAGGCGGAAGCATCGGTATTGGAGGCTTCGTTAGTAACTTCATTACCAGCAAAGAAACCTAAGATGTTAGTGTAGTTGTGGAATAAATCAATGACTGAAGTGTATCTGTCGTACAATTCGACGGTCCATTCAGGGTCAGATCTATCGATAGAAGCGTCTGGTTCAGATAAATCGGCAATAACATAAATACCAGCATCATCTAACATTTGCATACATTCGGTATGGTCTTGACTGACGTTCAAGGCATAGACTCTGATAATGTTGGTTTGTAATTGTTGTAAGTAAGGAATGTCTCTTTTACAAGCGTTAGCATCAGCTAAAGGATCAACGAAACTGGAACCATCGGTAACGTTAGCGGTATCTTGTTGATAAGCAACCCCCTTCATTAAAAATTGGGATCCATTGGTGGAATAGAAAAACTTATTACCAACGATTTCAATAGGATCTAAACTAGCTAAAGCTGATGATAAACAAACTAAGCTACTAACTAAGGAAGTAACTTTCATTGTGATACGATGAGGAAATGTTTTTACTAAAGAAACGAGGAAATTTGGCGAATTCTTTACTTATAAATCTTTCCAAAAAAAAACGATAGTTAGGAACGCTATTTGAAAAAATTTTGAACCATTGACGGGACTCGAAAAAAGGAGCACGAGAAATGAGACATATTATTATTTTTACCGGATTTGCCCAAATCATAAACACCGCGAAGGGGCGATGTTCTTGACGGTTACTTGTAGGTGGTGAAATTGTCGTGAACCTAGGCTGTGGGTTTATAGCGATGGACGGTGGTGATGTGGGTGTTGTTTTTTACGAGGTCTTGTGGTACGGGAGTTTTCTGGGTGGGTTTTTGGAGTTTGGGAACGCGATTAGTTTCTTAATTTTATCCGACATGTTAAAAATAGCCTAGCGTGGTATTTTGAGGCGAGCTGCACCCCCTAAATATAGATTAACAATAGAGGATGTACAGAATGACAGTTAACTGACATTAGTGGACACTAAAAGGAGGGTAGCCTTATACACCTTATAAGACCATTTGGCAACTATACATAAATTAGCTTGAATGGCGACTAAATTAACCGTTTTTGGCGTGCCATATTTAGTAACATTTAACCTAAGACTTACCCTGACTCCAACCTTTGCCACATCGTGGAATCACCAAACCTAAAAAGCACAAATGACTAAATACACGAATTATAAAACGATCATCTTCCTAAAACATTAAATTACCTCATTAGCTGTAATGAAAATTTTTTCAATGTTTTAGGGTCTGAGGGCAAGGTGGGGTATATTTTGGGTACATCAAGTGAGGATCGTTGAGTGTAAAGAATCTCGGACTAGTCCTTGCCATTACTTTGGCAGGTATTGACCGTTTTCAACCAGTAAAGTGCCCAAGAAAACGTAGACCTAAACATACACACCAGGGCTATACATCTACACCGTCTTGGTATTCTCTTTGGCCCTGTCTAACCTTATTCATCTTGGCGAATACCCCCAAAAAATATCTTGGTAGTGTCAGATCATTCTCAAATTATGGGGAACGTCCAAAAATGTCGAGGAAAAACTGAAAAGAGAAAAATTGGAAAAATTGCCTCCTTTTAACCTAAGCAAAAATGTCAGAAAAGTTAGCTTTAGAAGATGATGGATTCTTGGAATGTTACGTTCGATTCAACGATGATAATGAAAAGGACTACTGTTTCCAGGTCAAAGTAAACACCAGGTTTAACGAATTATTCAAAATTTTCAGCACCTTGCCTATAAGTTTAAGACCATCGATTTTTTACAATTCAACTCCGTTAGGGTTTAAAATTTGTGACAGTCCTGGTTACTTGACCGAAGATGGTGCTGTTTTGTTTGATGAAAACACCAACAAGCCTAAATACTTGAAGAATATCGACTTAAACGATAAAATCGGTGCTAAGATTTGGCCAGGTCAATTGATTTTACCAATCTGGGAACGTAATGACTTTGCTTTATATTCATTCATTTCGTTTTTGCTTGTTTGGTTATACACAGATTTGCCTGATTTCATAAGTCCTACCCCAGGAATTTGTTTGACCAACCAATTATCCAAGTTGGCCTACCATGCGTTAATGTACTTTGATAAACCAACTTTAGCCAGACCATTCATTGACGACTTGGACCAAGAACTTGGAATTGCTCCCCAAATTGTTTTCTTTGTGTTCCATCTTGTTAAGTGTGGTTCCATTTTCCTTTTCCTTTACTTAGGAATCTTCAATCCTATTAAATTTTTCAGATTCTTAGGACCAAAAGTTCCAACCGACATCACTAGAGAAAAATTGTTGGAATTGGGATGGACTGGTTCCAAGAGAGCTACTATTGAGGAGTACAAAGAATATTACAGAAACTATAAGATTAAACAGTACAAGTCTATGGTTGAAGCTCATCAAGATGGATTATTTGATAGATTAAGGACCATTGGAGTTTTATTGAAAGATGGAGAAGGGTTCAATACTCCTTTAGACACTAACCTGTCAATTGAAGAAATGAAGACTGGAGAATTTAAGTTGAATTACCAATACTTAGCCAAATTAGGGGGAATCTTTGAAAATTACATCAAACAGGATGACTTAGATATCAATGAAGCTGTAAAGCAATTCAGAAGATACGGATTATTGAGTTGTGATGAAGTTGTCAGAGAAATTGTTGATGCTAGAAAGAAGAAGGTTGAAACAACTAATTAAACCTAATTAATAGAGCAGTCGGTTGAACCTAAGGACAATTCAACCCAAGCGGACAAGTTTCTGGATGAAGTTAAGAAGAATTGGAGAAGAATCAGAG
Source organism: Yamadazyma gorgasii (assembly GCA_003708985.3). NCBI lineage: Eukaryota > Fungi > Ascomycota > Pichiomycetes > Serinales > Debaryomycetaceae > Yamadazyma > Yamadazyma gorgasii. The sequence continues at coordinate 738,528 of PPPC03000006.1, read as the reverse complement.
AAGTGAATAACGAAGAAGTGCTGTCAAAATTAATTGTAGTATAGTAAGATTGTATTAGACTGATTTATATATACTGAACCAAAATGTAAGTTAACTAAAAGCTGAGAAAAAATGAGTAATACGAGCCGCTCAATTTAGGAGTACGATGGCGGTCGATTTGGACGATTTGGACGATTTGGACCACGCTCATCGACGCTCAGAAGAGTCAAATCTATACGATGATCTCACAACTATACGACAGAGTCAAAACATAGAATCCATCAATTCTCTTACTACCTTACCTTGTAGAGCCCTTACCCTAACATAGAATGACCGTACATGCAATTCGGGCCTCCAAATCACTCTAAAACCGCCGTATACTTCCCTCCATGTGGTAAAAACAAAAGTCGTCCCAAAGCGATAACGGAGCGCACATGATCAATCGTCAACGTTGAAAAATTTGAAATAATTGGGCATTGAAAAATTCGTATAAAGTACAAAGAATTTCCACAATTTTTTTAAAAAATTTTTTACACTTAATCAATTTTTATAGTGTACTAAAAAGGTTTTTAAATACAAACAAAAATCAATAATGGTTCAATCATCAGTTTTAGGTTTCCCAAGAATTGGGGGACAAAGAGAATTGAAAAAAATTACTGAAAGCTACTGGGGTGGTAAAGTTAGCGTTGAAGACTTATTAGCTAAAGGTAAGGAATTAAGAACTAAAAACTGGCAATTACAAAAAGATGCTGGTGTTGAAATCATTCCTTCCAATGATTTCTCCTTCTACGATCAAGTTTTAGATTTATCCGTTTTATTTAACGTTATTCCAGAACGTTACTTAAAATTCAACTTGCAACCAATCGATATTTTATTCGCTATGGGTAGAGGTTTACAAAGAAAAGCTACTGAAACTTCAGAAGCTGTTGATGTTACTGCTTTAGAAATGGTTAAATGGTTCGATTCAAACTACCATTACGTTAGACCAACTTTCAGCCACTCAACTGAATTCAAATTAGCCGGTGATTTAAAACCAGTTAACGAATACTTAGAAGCTAAAGGTTTAGGTATTGAAACCAGACCAGTTATCTTAGGTCCAATTTCTTATCTTTACTTAGGTAAAGCTGACAAAGATTCTCTTGACTTAGAACCTTTGAGTTTATTACCAAAATTCTTACCAGTTTATAAACAATTATTAGCTAAATTGGCTGAAACTGGTGTTAAATCCGTTCAAATTGATGAACCAATTTTAGTTTTAGATTTACCTCAAGAAGTTCAAGATTTATATAAATCTACCTTTGATTCATTAGTCGATGCTTCATTACCAGAAATTGTTTTAACCACTTATTTCGGTGATGTTAGACCAAACTTGAAAGCTATTGCTGATTTAACTGTTGCTGGTTACCATTTCGATTTCGTCAGAACTCCAGAACAATTTGATGATGTTGTTGCCATCTTAAACAAAGATCAAAAATTATCCGTTGGGGTTGTTGATGGTAGAAACATCTGGAAGACCGATTTCTCAAAAGCTTCTGCTGTTGTTGAAAAGGCTATCAGTAAATTAGGTGCTGAAAGAGTTATTGTTGCTTCTTCTTCATCTTTATTACACACTCCTGTTGACTTAAACAGTGAAAAGAAATTAGACCCTGTTATCAAGGACTGGTTCTCATTTGCTACTCAAAAAGTTGATGAAATCGTTGTTTTAGCTAAGAAGGCTTCTGGTGTTGATGTTTCTAAAGAATTCGCTGCTAACGCCGCTTCTATCAAATCAAGACAAGAATCATCAATCACTACTAACCCTAAAGTCCAAAGCAAATTAGGTGAAATCAATGAATCTTTATCTACCAGAAAATCTCCTTTCGACAAGAGATTACCAGTTCAACAAGAAAAATACAAGTTACCATTGTTCCCAACCACCACCATTGGTTCCTTCCCTCAAACTAAAGACATCAGAGTCAACAGAAACAAATTCACCAAGGGTGAAATCACTGCTGAACAATACAATTCTTTTATTGAAAAGGAAATTGAAACCGTTGTTAGATTCCAAGAAGAAGTCGGTTTAGATGTCTTAGTCCACGGTGAACCAGAAAGAAACGATATGGTTCAATATTTCGGTGAACAATTAGACGGTTTTGCCTTCACCACCAACGGTTGGGTTCAATCTTACGGTTCCAGATACGTTAGACCACCAATTATTGTTGGTGATGTTTCTAGACCAAAAGCTATGACTGTTAAAGAATCAGTTTACGCTCAATCTATCACTTCTAAACCAATGAAGGGTATGTTAACTGGTCCAGTCACTTGTTTAAGATGGTCATTCCCAAGAGATGATATCTCCCAAAAATTACAATCTTTACAATTGTCATTAGCCTTAAGAGAAGAAGTTAACGACTTAGAAAAAGCCGGTATTACCGTTATTCAAGTCGATGAACCAGCTTTAAGAGAAGGTTTACCATTAAGAGCTGGTAAAGAAAGATCTGACTACTTAAACTGGGCCGCTCAATCTTTCAGAGTTGCTACTTCCGGTGTTGAAGACTCAACTCAAATCCACTCTCATTTCTGTTACTCAGATTTAGATCCAAACCACATCAAAGCTTTAGATGCTGATGTTGTTTCTATCGAATTCTCCAAGAAGGATGATCCAAACTACATCCAAGAATTCTCCAACTATCCAAATCACATTGGTTTAGGTTTATTCGATATCCACTCACCAAGAATTCCATCCAAGGATGAATTCATCAAAAGAATTAGTGAAATCATGAAAGTTTATTCTGCTAATAAATTTTGGGTTAACCCAGATTGTGGTTTAAAGACCAGAGGATGGCCAGAAGTTAAAGAATCTTTAACTAATATGGTTGAAGCTGCTAAATATTTCAGAGAACAATATTAAGTTTTTAGGTAACTAGAAACTTACAATATTGTTGTTTGTATGTTTTTTATCTTTATTTAAGAGCCCTAATTAGGTGCATTGTACACCTGTGATTGCATTTATTCAACATTAATGTAATTAGTATATAGTTTGTTTTTTATTTGTTTTTGTTTTGTTTTAGTTTTGGGGGTTTTTAAAAGGGATTTCAACATTCGGTAATATAAAGAGTTTTTATAATTTGTGGTTCTATTTCTCTAATAGAAATTCTATTTCTGTGTGTGTAATTGGTATGGTTCGATCTGCCTCACTAATTGACTCTGAGGGCGTAGTGAGTGAGAGACACTGAGATTGCCATCATGGATGAACAAGATCAATTAATCGACAGATTTGTGTCTGTTACAAAAGCATCAAGAACTTTAGCTGAACAGTACTTAGCAAGGAACGATAATGACCTTATGAATGCAATTGAAGATTTCTACGCTACAGGTCCTTCGGATGTTCAAGCTTCAGCTCCTAAGAAGAAAGCAGGTATCAATACCTTTAGAGATTTGAACGATGACGATGATGAAGAAGATACCAAGACCAACACCAATTTCTTTACCGGAGGTGAAAAATCAGGATTACAAGTCGAAGATCCTAATAAGAAAGATAAGAGATCACTCATCGAAGATATTTTTGAAAGGGCTAGACAACAAATGGATCAACCTGATGATAGACCTTCAGTACAAAATCCTCCAACGATTCCCAAGTTCACTGGTACTGGGTTCAAATTAGGGGACGGAGAGACACCATCGGAAGTTGTAGCTGACCCAACTGCTGGATTGCCAAAGCGTTTACCAAAAGCTAATAGAGAGATCACATTTTGGAAATCAGGGTTTACAGTCGGTGACGGGCCCTTATGTAGATACGATGATCCTGCCAACCAAGCAGTTTTGGCTGAGTTAAACCAAGGAAGAGTTCCAATTTCTTTGCTAGATGTTGAGTTCGGGCAAGATGTGGATGTATCCGTAATAAGGAAGACTGATGAAGAATATGTTCCACCAAAAAGGAAAACCGGTGGGTTCAAAGGCTCGGGACAAAGATTAGGGTCTCCAGTTCCAGGTGAACCGATTACTTCATCGTCATCTTCATCACAATTAGCAGCTGAAGCAAAGACTCAGGATAAACCAAAAGAACCTGAAGAACAGGGTGATACTTCGGTTCAAATTAGATTCGCTAACGGTAAAAGAGTTAGTAAGAAATTCAATTCCCAAGATTCAATTACTGTGGTCTATGATTTTGTTAAGAATCATGAATTTTCTGACCCAACCAGAGAATTCATTTTGTCTCATGCATTTCCTGTTAAACCGATTGAAAATTCGTCAAGTTTGACGGTCGGGGAAGCTGGTTTGAAAAATGCTGTCATTGTACAAAGGTGGTCTTAGATTAATAAATAGTTCGTCTGAATTTCGTTCCAGTTCTTTTTGTGGTTGTGGGTGTACTAGTTCTTATTGTAGTTCTTACCAGCATTCTCATTATCTTAGATCTCGCTCTCATCTCAAATACATCTCACATCTCACACATCTCAATGCATATATAATGATTATACGACCATACATAAGACTTCCAAGTCTAACAAGACTACCGAGTCTACGACTACTTTCCACAAGTGGTCGAATAAAAACAGAATTCCAAACCTTAAAGGATTTTCCCGTGCTCCGAGACCAAATTAAGCTTGAGCTACAAAAGAAGTATAAAGCTAAGTTTATCAAAAACGATCTAAGTCCACAGAAGTTAAGTACAAATTCCATATATGAAGTGATAGAACAAAGATCATACAAAAATGATACATTCAGAGATATTTGTGAGTTGAATGATCAAGAGCCTCCCACTATTGGCTCGATTATAGAGTATATAAAGGATGAGAGTTTACAACTTGGATTTGTGTTAAGACCAGCTCTCTCCAAGTTTAATTCCACTTATAACAAGTTAATAGTGTTAAATATTAATAACGAGTTAAATGAAGTTAGCATAGGAAATGTCAGGTTGCATTTGCATGGGGTGTTTGATAATGAATGGGTTGATTCTTTGAGAATTCTAGACAACCGTCATGATGATAGTTATTTTGCCAGGTATACGGTCATAGAAATTTTGAAGGTCCTTGTTAATCAAAGTATAGAGTTTATGGATATTCTAAAACCTACTTTAGAAGTGGTTTATGCCCAAAACTCCAGTCCCAGAATGAATAGTATAAGTTTGGATAAAGTACTTGAGTTAACACAAGTACCTACTAAGTCTTATTTCGAACAATGTTGTATGATAATGGCATGTCATAAGTTAATGGTTTCAAATCCTCAATATTGGATGGTTACGAACGGCTTAACGAATTTACAAACTAACGTAAGTCAGGGTTATTCTAATAATCTCGTACCCACCAGTAAGTATTTTGTGATACCAATAAAACTCATGGAATATTTTCATGAATATGATAAGATGAATTTGGATGCTATAAACTTCTTCTTACAAGATTTACTCAAACAGCAAAGCAATACAACTACCAAGAAGTCATTACAAGATTTACACCTTTACTTCAGTTTATGGGATGGTAAGAACTATAGATCAGTAATAGAGTTGATGAAGCTTGTTGTCATCTATCCTCATCCAGTTTTAGTAGAAAAACTATCAAGGCTTTCGATATTTAATGAAGTTACGCCAGAAATGGTTTATGATTATTTAGTAAAAACAGGCATTTATAATGATGACACCGATATATACTTATCCACTGGGATCCTAGGCAAATCTTCAATTAGTGATAAGATTTCCATAGCCAAACCCGAGGAGTTAGAAGCCAAAATAACCGGGAATGTTCCTTCTAAAGATTATTACGGTCATTTAAGACGAAAGATATATGATGAACACGATACAATATATTCCATAGACATTAATAATTCAACTGTAGGAGTATCATTACAGAAAATCAACAGTAGGAGTTATTTTATTGGAATCCATGTCCCTGATATAGCTACCAGATTACCACCAAAATCAAACATAATGAAACAGCTAATCAATGATAATACTACCAACATGTCTACAACCATCAACAAATCAACTGCCACCATTTTTAACTCTAAAACTTCGGAACCTTTCAAGTTCTCCGAACAATTTATAGAACCAGAATTCTTAACTGCTAGTCAGATATATCAAGCCCAGAATCAAAAAGGTACTAAGTTGACTTGTCTAACTATAGGATTTAAGTATAACACCAACGAATCGAATGCATTTAAAGATTTATCCAAAAAGACGGTCATAAGTCTAAATTCATTATCAAGAGTAAAGGTCAAGAAGTTAACTGATGATGAATTGAAACAAGGTTTGAGTGCCAGACCAAGCTTGACGTTTGGATTATTCTCCAACAAGACTTCAAGAATCACAAATGAAGATTATCATAATCTTGGGTTTATTTATAGTGTGTTAAAGACTCATTTTAGTATAAGAAACATCAATGGAGCCGTTAATATTAATATCGATAATGATAAGACGGAGTTTTTCAAGAAAGAAGTCGAGGAAATGGTCAGTACTTTGGTGTCGACTTACAGTAAAGATAACGGTGTTCCTATTATCAAGCATCATCAGAATATTCTTAATACCCCTGACAGTATTGACCCCGAAATAGATCAAGTATTAATTCACCATAACAATTTATTATTACCTAAGTTTCATGCTAGTACATTCTTTCAAACATTAATATCGAGAGATGCTAATGGAAACGTATCATTACCGGCATATTTTATAGGGAACAATTATCTTAACAAGCCTAGAATTGGTTTGGACCATGATAGAGATTTTCCTAGCGGAAATGAGTTTGGGAAAGTGAGAGTGCTTGATCCATTAGATAGTTTTGAAAGTCTTATAAACCAGTACCAGCTCATCAGTGAATTGAACGAACAATATGCTAGAGCTAGAAGTATGAAACTTGACTCAGATTTTGATAAAGCATCGAAATTTGCTAAACTCAAGGGACAAGGGTATAATATTAACGGACCTTCGATATCTGAGGTGGTTAGTAAGTATTTGCCAGGGTTAAGAAATGGGTATTCAGTCAATGAGTATATAGAAGCACAACTGACTAGAGTGTTACGATTACGACAAGTCGAGAGCCAAATTGTTGATGGTTTGGGATTAGATTTTGATTGTGTAGTTACAAGCATAGGTGAAGAGTTTGATGATGGAAGGCTTTGCAAGGCATTTGTGGAACAATTAGACATGGAGGTGGAGTTATTCACACAACGACAAGATTTAACTATTGGTAGTGTTGCAAGGTCCAAGGAGGTAATTTATTTAGATGTTAATGGAGGTATTTGTGTTTTAAAGGAGGATATATATTAACATCCAAACTCAAACATCCAATAACACAGACATAAGACAATCATTAAGGACATAATGTCCTCTGTACATAGTTTATAGATCTTAGTGTACATAATATTTAATGCGAAATGTGTGAGAATTTTTCAGTTGACTCACCTATCACTAATATGTTCGTATGTACAATTACACCACTACTCACCTGAATATTTACTAACTACCAGTCTGACATTCAACCATCTATTGAAACTGTCAAATCACTTGTCAAGGACCAAGAGAATGATGGAAAAATAAAATTGTTCCCTATATATAAGTACTTGAATACTGACGATGTCACATTTTATCAAGCTTATCTTAAATTGTCAAAATTGAACGACAAAAACAGAACTCCGTCGTTCTTATTAGAAACAGTGTTAACAGATCAAGTCAATAGATATTCTTTTATCGGTATCAACCCTAAAAAGATTATAAAGACTGGAGATGATCCTAGTATCTACCCGGAACAATATTGTAATGTTGATCCAATTACGGTGTTGGAAAAGGAAATGTCCAAGTATCAGCAAGTTCAAGTTGCAGGATTGCCTAAGACCAGTGGAGGAGCTTTCGGATACATTTCATATGATTGTATCAAGTACTTTGAACCAAAAACTCGTAGAGAATTGAAAGATGTGTTAAAAGTTCCAGAATCAGTTTTAATGCTTTGTGACACTATAGTTGCCTATGATCACGTTTACCAAAGATTTCAAATCATTCACAACATTGAAATTAGTGACGAGAACGAAATTGAAGCTAAAATCAATCAAGCAAAAGAAGTAATTGAAAGTATTGAAACTACTATGAACTCTTCAATATCAGCTGAAGACTTAAACCCTAAACAAGGACCTATCAAAGCCAACCAAACCTTTACATCCAATATTGGACAAAAAGGATACGAGGCCCATGTGACTAAATTAAAAGAACATATTCTTAAAGGAGATATTTTCCAAGCAGTTCCATCTCAAAGAGTTGCAAGACCAACATCGTTACATCCGTTCAACATTTATCGTCATTTGAGAACCGTTAACCCTTCACCATATTTATTCTATTTTGATTTAATCGATTTCCAGATTATTGGAGCTTCACCAGAATTACTAGTCAATTGTGACAGTAAGAACAAAATTGTGACTCATCCAATTGCAGGTACTGTGATGAGAGGTAAGACCAACGAAGAAGATGAAAAGAATGCCGAAATCTTAAGATCGAGTTTGAAGGATAGAGCTGAACATATTATGTTGGTCGACTTGGCTAGAAATGACGTTAACAGAGTTTGTAAACCCGATACTAATAGTGTTGACAGATTGTTAACCATCGAAAGGTTTTCTCACGTCATGCATTTAGTTTCCCAAGTCAGTGGAACTTTGAGAGACGATAAGACCAGATTCGATGCGTTCAGATCGATTTTCCCGGCTGGTACTGTGAGTGGAGCACCCAAAGTTAAAGCTATGGAATTAATCGGGGAATTAGAACAAGAAAAAAGAGGTGTGTATGCTGGAGCAGTTGGACACTGGGGGTATGATGGTAAGACCATGGATACCTGTATAGCGTTAAGAACGATGGTATATAAAGATGGTATAGCTTATTTACAAGCCGGTGGGGGAATTGTGTTTGATAGTGATGAGTATGATGAGTACATGGAGACTATGAATAAGATGAAAGCTAATAATAATACTATTCTTGAAGCTGAAAAGATTTGGATTGAGAAGGTCGGAGAACTTGATGCTTAAGCCGGTACATTTTGTAGACAATTGGAGATTTATAGAGCTCTAAGATGGCTTAATATATATAGACACTTATGATGTATAGTCTAGACATTTATGACGTATACTCATGCGACTTAAATTGTGGAAGTATGGAGGGTTAAAGGGCTGTTATGAATTCTTAGAGCATTAATTAACTCAAGCCTACCCAGTATGGGCCCAATACGTTAATCTACAGACCTACATGCCCTAAGAATGGTACCCCCACCTACCGTACCCCCATCGTGGCTTTCCCCATCTATAAACTCTAAATACTCACATCCCCTAATAGTGTGCACATGACAAAACGAGAACGTCGAGAACGATGATCATCACCAAGTCGAACCTCACACTTTACTCATCTGTTTTACACAAACACGGGTAGGTTTTTTATTTATAGATATAGATCTGGTTGTATAGCGATCTACGAATCCCCGTAACAAGTATATTTCGTATCTGATACAAGTTCCAGAAGTTTCCACCACTAAGTATCAATATGACTGACGTCCAAGATAGTGCCTCGCCAGATGGGAAGGGATCATCAAGAACCCCAACATCTTGGGACCCTGAAGATGACATACTATTAATGCATTTGAAGGATAATCAAAAATTAGGTTGGAAAGCTATTGCTGCCAATTTCACCAACAGAACTCCAAATGCTTGTCAGTTCAGATGGAGAAGATTAAAGTCAGGAAACTTGAAGAATCCTCCAAAATCGGCAGCCGCTTTAGGGTCTTCTGATAGTTTTGGTAAAGCCAAATCGGTTGAACCACCAGTGAAAAAACAGAAGAAACATGCGTTCCCTAATACTAAAGCCAATGGCCATGTCGGAACCGGATTCCCATCAGCTTATTCACCGATTTCAACTTCGACGTTCACTAGTTACGACAACAATGTTGGTAATGCATTAGCTGGTTTAAATGCATTGTCCAATAATAGTTCAAGTATCTCAAGTCCTGTGCCTACGTTCACCAATAACTCCAACACCAACCCATCTACTCCAAATATAAGCTCGCCAAGAGTTCCACCCCAAACTACTAGCAATTACGAACACTCCCCCAATTCGGATGATTTGAACTTAGAACCTTCGGCAACTGGTAATGGGGGTGGTTATTATGCGGAAATATCTGTTGATCCAACTATGAATTTACCTCACCATCAACCACATCCTGGCCCATCTCCCGGTATAACTCCAAGAAATTCTGCCTCGGGACCTTCTACCACTTTGACTGGTAACCATAATAATTCAATTATTCAAATTGTGAGGGACGAGAGGAATTCGATACCAAGTGCCAGGGACAGTATATCGTCGTTGCCTTCTAAATCAATGGATATACCTCACCACCATGCTAACGCATTGGCACATTTACCAACAATTTTTGGGTCCAACGGTAGTATAAGTGGTCCATCCAGAAACTCCAGTATTTCCCATTCTACTACAGTGCCAAGCTTAAGAAGCGGAAGTATTTCAGGGTATTTCTCGAGGTCGGGGTCAGTAGTTATACCATTTTCTTCGGAGAAAGACGGCAAATCCGCTATAACTAATTTACCGACTTATAAGAGCAAACACAAGGATAAAAAGTACAATTCTAAGGACAAGAAGCCAAAATCTAAAGAAAAAGACGACAGTCCGTTGAAATTACCATGGACTATGGAAGAAGATGAATTGTTAATAAACCGTCGTAATCGTGAGTTATCATTCGCCGAATTATCGATCTTATTGCCACAAAGAACTGAAGGTGATATATGGGCCAGAATAGATTATTTGGAGAAACTCAGGAATGGTGTAAGGTCGTCAGTTGCAAGAGAAAGAAGAAGAAGACAATCATCCATAGGTCTTGATGATGTTGAAGATTTCTATATGAGCGATATTGGTGTAACTGAAGACGACGACGACGATGAAGTCTTGGTAGATGTCGATGATATACCGCCAATTCATAGAAGAGGTTTGAAAAGAAGGACAAGTTCTGCGGTGAATCCTTTGAGTGTTAATCACTAGTTAAGATACACAAAGCTGAACACAAAACTATAAGAAAAGCCAAGGCTAAGCCATGGCAATTTATTTCTGTATAAATGATTTGTAATATATTAATACAATTTTAAATCTTTTGTAATTTGATCTATGACTGCTTTTGGGGCAGGCCCCAAACCTAATACGGTGGCAGACCCTGCTGCAATTTGAGTTCTACCTGCATCGTGAACCACATAAGCATTTAATCCCAACGAGATTGCTTGGGCGTATAAGATATCCATAGTTTCTTGGTCCGGTACTTGTAAGGTTATTTTAGCTTGTCCATTTCCATATTCCCAACGTTTAACCATTTCTGGATTATAAGCTGGGGATTGAGGATTAGTGATCTTTTTGTATAAGGCTAATGTAGCATGCAGACATTGAGCAGCAGCCTTACCTTTACCCATTTTCAAATCCTGACGAACTATCAACGTCATTCTGACTTCACCAGGGACTGAATTCAAATCAGTTGAGTCAATTTCAAGGTCATCATCTGATTCGGTTTCATATTCTTCACTTTCTTGTTCATGATTTTTCACAACCTTTATTATAGGTCTTGTTTGCTTAGGATGGAACCAATATGTACCTACGACGTATCCTGTTGCAAATGATATTATGCTTATAGTTAACACTTTAGTTACACTCATCGCGAATTTCCTGACTATGAATTCTGGTATTAATAGGTGGGAGGATTATACTACAAACCTTTAGTTTTAAGAGCCTTTTAAGAGCATGTATCACTCATCATAAATAATTTCATGCTAAGAACTTCTTCGTCTTTGGTTTCTTCTTTTTTTCAACCTTTTTAACAAATTTTCTCCAACTATCAACTCTATTGTCTCTGTTATCGTCCCAATTCTTCTCTAATTGCTTCTTTATTTCTCTTTGTTGTTTAAGACTTTCAAACTCTTCATTTTCCCTTGCTTCTTTTTGCTTTTCAAGTTTTTCTTGGACTTTTTGTTGCTTTAATTCTTCAATTAATATTTTATTGACTTCCTGTCGTATTTTAGTTATATCCTTATTTGACGATTGGACGTGTTTATAAATATCCTTGAGTTTGGCTAAATCATCCAGGGACTTATCCAAAGAATCATATGCTTTTTGAAGTAAATCAAATGCAGTTGGGGCATCTGGATTATCGGATTTATCAGGATGTATGAGTAACGATTTCTTACGATAATTCTTTTTTATTGAATCTTCTTCAGGTAAAACCTCTAAAATATGAAAATAATCTTGGGAGTTACATTTTAAGATCCTTTGAATCTCCAAGTCTCTCGAAGAAGCCTTTTCTGCTTCTGCCAATAGTTTTTGAGTTTGGTTAATATCCATTGCAAAACCTGGAACTGTGCGATGTTTCTACATGAAAAATATCTCCAGAATAATGACAACCAAACCATGGAAACCGAGATATTTTGATATAGGAGTGAATTTTTCCGACTTGATGTTTCAAGGGTATTATAATCATTCATCCAATCAAAAACATCCACCTGATTTAGATAAAGTAATTGAAAGAGCCCATTTATTTAATGTCAATAAGATGTTAGTAACAGCTTCCACCATACAAGAGAGTTTAGATCATTTTGCATTGTGTGACAAATTTCCTAATGCGTTCTATTCAACGGTAGGAGTTCATCCTTGTACAGTGGCTGAAGAGTTCTATACCAAAAATGAAAATGGGACTTATACTGAAGACCTTATACCTGAGATATCACAGAAGTTGGCAACATTGAGAAGTTTAGTAGAAGAAGGAGTTAAAAGAGGTACTGTTAAAGCATTTGGAGAAATTGGTCTTGATTATGATAGATTACACTATTCCACAAAAAATCAACAATTGACAATGTTTAAGCAACAATTAGATGTTATAGCGTCTTTGAAACATTTAGAATTACCGTTGTTCTTACATATGAGAAATGCTTGCGATGATTTCATAAAGTGCCTAAAACCATTCATCGACAACGGGTCAATAAAGGCTACAAGGAGCGTCGTTCACTCTTTTACTGGTACAGAGGAGGAATTGAATAAATTGTTGGAATTAGGGTTTTATATTGGTATAAATGGATGTTCTCTAAAAACCGAAGAAAATCTCAAAGTTGCAAAATTAATACCAAAACATAAATTGATGATAGAAACTGATGCCCCCTGGTGTGAAATCAGAAAATCGCATGCTGGATATAAGTTCGTTACTCCATATCCTAATAAATTCTATCCTGCACCAGATTCGGACGTTTTAAGTTACACTGAAACCCTTAACTTGACAGGAACTAAAAAGAACCAGCCAGCCGTAAAGTTAGATGATTTTATCCCATTTCCATCTATAAAGAAAGAAAATTACGAAAAACATATAACAGCAGTCAAAAATACCGGGATTGAAAACGACTTTTTGTCTTCACCATTAATTAAATCCAGAAATGAGCCAGTTTTCGTAGGCTTAGTAGGAGAAATCCTATGTAATCTACATAACCTAAACGATCAAGAAATAGAAGAATTCTTAGACACAATCTATGAAAATTCGTGTAAATTATTTTCATAAACATTTCCATAAACATTATTGTCATAACGTCAGTATGCTAATATACATTATATACACTAAATATACAAAAATCAATTCCCATGCACTACTTTTTGAACTCTATTTCTAGGACTTCTTAACGATCTAGGAGAGGAGAACCCATTTGAAACAGTAGACTTCTTAAAGAAGCCATTTTCAAGTTCTGGACTACTGTTCATATCTATACCTTCGTTTATGAGATTCAAGTCCTCACTAACAAGGGCAATAGAATCATTTTGTTGCTCTTCCTCTTCCTCTTCATCGTTGTCGTCATCATCTACTTCCGCTTCTACTTCTCCTTCCACCCCATCTACTTCGTCAACATCTTCTTCCATATCGTCCATATCGTCATCATCATCATCATCATCATCATCATCCTCTTCTTCTTCCTCTTCATCCTCTTCAATATCTTCAACTTCTTCTAACTCTTCACCCTCTTCACCTTCTTCGCCTTCAATGACATAATCCTCCTCTCTATCTTCTTCTTCATCTTCCTCCTCATCATCAAGATCATCAAGCATCTCATCAAAATCTTCAATTACTCTTTTAGGTCTAGGAGATTCCTTTATTCCTGAACCCACCTGTACGGTGGATCTCTTTGTAACACCAGGATGACAAATGAGATAATTGTTCAAATCCTTGTCATCATCAGACGACTCCATTGGATTTCCCAAATCTTTTAAAATTTCAATTTCTTTTAATGCTTCTTCTTCAAACGTGTAAGGATTATCGATATCATCTTTTAAGAAACTGGATAACAACGATACACTATTATGAATAACTCCATTTGCTTGAGGAATATTTTCAGTATCATGTCCATTTTGGTGATTTTCTGGGTTGCCATTTTCGGAGTGCCCATTTTCAGAGTGTCCATTTTCAGAGAGTCCATTACCTGAATGCCCATTTTCATCTGCTTGACGTAACGGTTGAGGAGGAAGGGTGGGTGCTGAATTTATACCACCAGATGGACCGAATAACATCGGTTTCCATAATAATTTTCGGTAATCCAAACAAATATAATTCTTCAATTCCCATTGATCAATTACATAGTTAATTTTGGATAAGTTTAATGCAATACCATAGGTTCCAGTGGAAGGGTTCTTAATCAAAGAGTCTAACTGCTCTAACCCAACAATTACATCTGAGGGTATCATTCCTGTAAGTTTTGATAGACTTTCAATTGAAAATGTCAAGTTAGTTAATTCGTTCTTTTTTGTGTCACTTTCTTCTTCACTCTCTTCGTCTTCTAGATACCGTTGGTACAAATATCTTAATTTATAAGCAATAGCAATTTTCCAATAGTTTCTGTAGCTCAATAATCCTAAGTCACTCAAAGGCTTTTCAGGCGTTCCGAATTTGAATTCGTTTCTGGTTAGCAAATAACTGAAATCTATTAGTAAATTCCCATAACCCTTACGTTGGTAGATTGGTAATGTCAATATACAAGAAACGTTGTAGTCGGAATTGTTCAACTTTTCCTTGGAAAAGTATCCAACAAAGTGATATAAATTGGAATCTTCGTCATCAATTTCTGTTAATATGTAGAAAATAAATGGCTCGACATCATAATATAATGTCTTAGAATTAAGAAACAATTTGGCCAATAGACAAAGATTCTGACAATAACTAATGTTCTTACGACCATCAACTTCCCATATTGCTATTTTCTTATTAGTGTCTCTGTAAATTTCAACCCCTGGTGGATGCTTGTTGGATAAATTACAATTTTTCAATTGGTGACGTTTGTATGAATAAGGCGAATTCATGTACTTCAAGCAATGTTCACAGATATAAAGTACTCGACATTGTGAATACTCTTCTGGATATGGCGATGTATACCATGTATCGATTTCAAAATGTCTAAATTGGATTTTTCTGATTTGGGATTTTTTATATTGGAGGTCGTTATTATCTTCAATTTCTTGATTGTCTTTGATGAGTTCACCCTTTGCTTGCAATTGCTGAAACAATGCCCTGTCCTTTTGCGTGGGATCAGTGTAATTGATAACACAATCAGGATAGGGCAATATTCCCATGTAAGGTAAGTCTTTGTTATCATATTCAGGGTCGGTCTTTTTAAATAATTTCTTGTATTTTTGGGAGTAAGATATTCGGATTGTAAACTCATGAGAATTTTTTGACATTATCTTAACGTGTGATGAATAGGAGAACTTAATTGATCTTATAACACCACTGCTCTTGTCTTTGATTCTGGGTCTACCATTCCCGTTAAATACCGGCGGTACGTAGGTCTGGGTTGATCTTCTGCGTCTGGCCGATCTCTCTAGGCCTATCTCATGGCCAATTTTATCATATATCCTGTTATCAGGGATTCTGAGATCCAAAATTGGATCCCGTTTCTTTGGTGGCATAATAATTTTTCACCTATTCACTAAAGAACAGTGTTAGGATCTGGACAAGTTCGCGTTCAAACTATTAGGTAAGCCGCTTGTTTAACCCAAAGTTTTGAAGCGAGGCTAGTAAAAAAATGCACGCGAGGCAAACTGGTGTCAAAACGTAAATACGACGGTGTTTTTTTAGGTAAAACTTTGGTTCAACTGAGGTTTTGAAGGTGAGTAGTAGTAGATGTAGTTGAGGTAGGAGATGGTGTACAAATAGTTTTCTTGCGATGACCTGGTCACCCAACAAACTGTAGCGAATTCCATCTTCTCAATTTACGGTAGTATATGTGAAATTTATTTACGACGTAATTTTTTCAAAGGTACTTAAATCAATGGCCACCTAAGCGAACCTGGCGGTGCCATTGTGTTTCAAGGAACTACATTTACGTACAGATGCCGGACAGATGCCGGATTTAGGACACAGTTTCTACAGATACGACGGGGTCAGACATTTGATTATAACAGGCTTAAATTATTACATTTAGGTTAGGTATAAGGTTTGGATCTACCACAACCTGATACTCGAGATCTCACGTTACGGAAGGGGCTCACCTTGATATCCGTGCACTCTTGGGAACTCTGTGAGTAAGTAATTCAAAATGTCTCACGGACACCGGATCCATGTGGTCTATGGCCTGGTTATGTGTCTAGTTCTAGTGCCTTAACTCTTAATGACTTAATGAAACACTTCTAGACCCTCACCCCAAAGGGCTTTTCAATAATTTGTGGCAAGAATAAGAACTGAGGTCAACATACGATAAATCAACAATGGTAGTAGGTTACAGTAAGTTTTTGTAACGTTTTTTTAGTGTTAGTTTAGGAAAAATTAGAAGCGTTTAGGAAATATTACACGGTACGGTGCCAATTGGTGTGAATTTGGTGCTGATTGGAACCAGTTTTTAACTATTACGGTAAAGCGAAGATTAAGGTTTAACTTTAAGGAGAAAAAAAGACACGAAAAAAATTCATCAATTTCTAAATTCATCAATCTCTAAATTATATTAACTCCGTATTCTATACAGTACACCTCTAATATAATCAAAACATAAATTACATCAATGCATAATAAATAAAGGAACTAAAGGTCTATAATTATTTTTCGGATTTATCGTCATCCTCAACATCTTCTTCTATATGTTTTTCATGATTATCAACTTCTTCCACGTCTTCAAAGTTGACATCTTCGGATCCGGGCATTGCCAAGTGAGCTAATAATGATTGTGCCGAGCTTGTATCTAAATAAATCACTCCATTTTCATTAGTAATTGCATTGCTGGCTAATAACTTTTGTAATGATATAGCACCATTATTGTCATCAGCCAATTCTTCCTCGTCTTCTTTATTTTCATTATCATTATCATCATAATTATTTAAATTACCACGTAATCCTGCTAATCCTCCAAACATTGAATAACCCCCTAATCCACCTTGATTACTATTTGATCCATTTCTACCAGCATTTTCGGCTTGTTGTCCAATTTCAAATTTTTCTCCGTAAATATCCTTGTAAATTTCATTATAAGGCGATGAAATCATTCCATATTTAGTCTCATTATTATCTTGTTCAACAATTTTAATTTTTTCAATCACACGATCATACCATTGATCTAAAGTTTCATGTTTTGTGTAGTCTAATAATGCAACAATAACGATTGACATATTGTCACATCCAATACCTGAACCATCAGTGGTTGGGGCACAACATAATTCCATAATTTCCTCACAAATCAATGTCAAAGATTTCCTTTCATATATTCCTCTTCTGACACATTCAACACAGCTTTGAGAGGTCAAACAATCCCAAATACCATCACAGGCTAATATGATGAATTCGTCGTTGTCCAAATTGATGTCGTGACTTATCACATCAGGGTAACAGGTAACAACTTGTTCTTCAGCTGGTAAGTCAATGTTTTTCTTGAACTCAAAATCACCAATACCTCTGGACAATGCTAAGTTACCATTGACTCTGTTCATTTCGACGTATCCACCAGCCGAGCAAATACGACTCTTTTCACCTTCATTGGAAGGCTTATGGTCATAGGACAAAGCTTTGGCAAACCCATTGATACTCATGATAGTTCTACTGTCACCAGCGTTACCACAATATATCTTGTTTGGAGTTATAATTACAGATGTAGCGGCACATCCACTGTCATCATTTCTCATGTCAAAATCTCTCAATATAGCTTGGTCACAATTCAAGAAACCTTCTTTTAAGGCATTGACGTAATCTTTAGATTTGAAAGATGGGGTAGATTTAACAATTTGATGTAAATATTCTCCAGTAAATATAGCAGCTTTCGAACCTCCATGTCCATCATAAACACCAAAAAATGATACATGTTCATAATCTTCTGGTTTTGGTTTATCGGTCTTAGGTTTTAAATCATCGGATGTTTCCTCGTTAGCTTCAGGTTCATGATCAGGATCATAATCTTCAACTGTATGCATGTCCAAAATTGTGGTATGAGCATCTTCCATATTGATTCTCCATCCTTGCATACATGAAAGTCCATAACTAACATGTGAATCTCCCGAATGTTCTGAATGTTTTTCGGTAACTGGCTGTGAAAGTATTTGTCCCATATTACCTTATTTTATCTTATATTATACTGTTTTAGATGAATACTATTAATAAACAATTCCTCTCCTTGGATATGTTGATGACACACGTAATTTCTCCAAATTTAATGATTTGATGATCAAATTTAAACGATAATTTACGTGTTTGTGTAACCTGGATTTCCTAGTCGTAAACTTTTGATAACAATTTTTACTTAGTGTTGAAGAATTTATAAGTAACACAGTGTTATTTATAAAATATTTCCCAACTACCACTAAGGCAAAAACCAAAAAAAAATTTTCTCAGATGAATTCCTTTTGTCGCACTTTCTTTTTCGCCGCACTTTTTGTTCACCTTAGCGAAGTGGACCAATACCAATAGGCATGCAGATTAATCGCCTTAAAATAGGGTTAGTAGTGCTGGTCATCAACTCATTTTGTTAGTGTAGGTTGATGATACATTTTTATGGCTGTTGTTTTTAGTTTGGGGCCAGAGTACTAGAGAAAGAATGCACAAACCGACGTCACATTCCGTTACCGTGGGGTAATGTCAGTTCTTTTTTACGAAACCCTGGATAGGTCATTGAATAAATATATTAAATACATATAAAACAATAATCTTTTAACGGATCTATCAAAAGCACATAACGTTAGTGTCATAATTGGGATATACCCACCTCTATCATAATTATCATTATCATAATCATTAATTGTCGTGTTCCGTTAGTCATATTTATCATAAGTTAAGTTGTCATTTTTCCGTTAGTTGACCTGAGGTCTATTTTGGTCCCCAAATTCCTGAATTATTACCGTACAAGTCTAATGAGTTAAATTTAGATTGCATATCAATAAAGTCTTCGGAGTGACGAGAGTTGCTGTTTGGCAATGACGTTAAACTACCGGTCAATTGACTGTGTTGGCCGAAAGGAGCGAATCTCGAATTGATATCACCTGCTGGTAAAGGAGTAGATGGTTGACTTGGACCTTTGAATAAATTATGAGGTTGAGGAGTTGGGGAATTAGTAGTTGAATTTAAAACCGCATCATTTGCAGTTGGAGTGGATCCGCCATTGCCTGATCCTGTACCACTTGAGTTAGTACTAGCAGGTGCCGTGTTGGCAGGTGCAGTTGCAGTGGTGGCTGGTGGTTGGCTAGGACTGGTAAAACTATTGGTTAAAGGAGGAGTTGCTCTCATATCATAACCTCTAGACCCATTTCTTAATAAAGCGTTAGAATTAACTGGCAAAATGTTGGAGTTAGAATTTGGTTGATACATAAATGGTTGGATGTTGGAATATAATGGTTTGGTGTTGGATGCAGTTGAAGATGTATTGGCAGTTGGTTGGTATTGAGGAAATCCTCCACTTTGTTGTTGTCTTAATCTTGGTAATGGTAAAGCGGATTGAGAATGAGATCTCAATAACTCAGGGTGGTTTGAAGCTAATCCATTAGCACCAGTTGGAACTCCATTCAATTGGTTTAAATTCATCATTGAATTAGAATGATTGGCTTCGGCATTCATATTAGTTGCAGTCTGTTGAGTGGTTAAAACCTGGAATAATTGACCAGGTTTTCTTCTAATAATAATTAACCCATTATCATACAACTCTAACAAATTCAAGTAGTTACATAAATTAGTTAAAGTCTTCCTTTGACTGATTGTCAAATTTGGAGGATAAGCTAATTCCAAAATAGCTCTCGAATTATCATCTTTGAAAATGATCAATTGAGTGAATAATTCCAAAGTTTCTGGATCGTTAAAGTTTAAATCCGATGGAGCATTTGGTAAATTAGTATTAGCCAAAGGATAATTCAAGAACACTCTTTCTTGATTACTACTAACCCCATTAACGCTTAAATTCTTAGTAGCAGCGGTTGTAGAAGTGGCACTAATCAATGAAGCTAACGAAGCATTCGAAGTTGATCTGTGTTGTTCTTCTAATTGACCTCTCTTCTCTCTCTTCTCTCTCTCAATTCTTTCTCTTTCCTGAGCTGGTAACATCTTTTTGTACTCAACTCTCAATTTTCTACCACCAATCTCTCTACCATTTAATAAATTAACAACCAGGGAAGTTTCGTCAGTGGAAGTGAAGTTAGCAAAAGCCAAACCTCTGAAAACTCCATTATCAAAATGATAGTTGAATGCATAAGGCAATGGTAAATTTAATTTGGTCATAACATCTAATAATTGTTCCTTCTTAATAGCGAACGGAATGTTTTTAATAACTATAGCAGTTGGAATCAAATCGTCATCGTCTTCAAGGGAATCATTATCTTTATCATCTGAATGATTTTCGTAGTCGTTTTTAATGGTTGAAGAAGATGTTGAGTTTGAATGGGCACTGGACCCATTAGTGGCAGTGGAATTGGCACTACCAGAGTTCAACGTGGCGGCACTGGAATGTGCACCCGTAGAAGTCTTTTTGTCCAAATCTAACCCCCCAACTTTACTTTGTTGTTGTTTTTGTTGTTCTACCCATGGAGTTACGTCATGAATAGTCGTTTCATTATTAATCCAGGCATTGGTGATAGGTTTCTGATTCTTATTGTTATTAGTACCATACCCTGAAGATGTGTAGCCAGATGTTGATGATAACGACCCTAACGAAGGTCTACGTTGAACATCCAACTGGTTTGGCGTTGATGATAAATTTCTTAAGTCCATCTTGGATTTATATTGTTTATAACTTCCGGTCTCAACTCTAGGATTCCCGTTTTCAAATTTGTAATCGTTCCCTATTGGTTGAAATTATTGGCTACTACCTCTATAAAGAACACAACCTGAAATCGTCTATTTCCTTCTTCCTCTATATTTCAAAGTAATTACCTACAGCTAAATTTACTAATAAATCTATCGATAATTTCTTTAAAGATGACCTTATATGATTCTGTTGGAATAAAAATTTTCGCTCAAAGGAATTGTTAGAGATTGTGCTGGTGGACACGACCTTTGTCTTTTTTCGCAGTTTTTCCAAACCAGGATTCGTCCACAAGTTAACACCTACTGAAAAATGGTATGTACAGAGTGTCGGTTATCGGCTGCAGTTGGGATTGTGTTATTGAGGTGATGGGGGTGCTAGAGTACCATATAGACTTTGGTGGTAGCTGAATGGCAGCAAAGTCCTATAATGAAAATCATATCATAATCCTTCAGATCATTGATCATACGTGTACTAACTTATAGTCATCATCATCAGTTGCCCCAGGTGGGTTAAGAAGTGCAGCTAAAAGAAAAACCACTGCTGATAAGAAATCACAAGCTGCTAATGCCACTCCAGTTTCAACTAGAGCTGCTGGTGCTGGTGGTTCTTCTGCCACCATGTTAAAATTATTCACTGATGAAGCTCAAGGTTTAAGAGTTGATCCTTTAGTTGTTTTAGTGTTAGCCGTTGGTTTTATTTTCTCAGTTATTGTTTTACATGTATTTGCCAAATTAACTGGTAGATTTTCTTCATAATTCACAATCTATAGGAACTGAGAATATATATTAATTGGAATGTTCTTAAATTTTCTTACATAACACGTCTTAATTATTGTAAAGGAATGATAAATAAGTCTGATGTTGTTTTGGTGTTTATTACTCTTTATCTGGACTCTATAGAAGGTAAGATCAAGCTCTAAGAAGCATAGGGTGTGGTAAACGATGTGTCAAAATTAGCCAGCCTTTATCAGAGCGGCGCATCGCTCACATACTCATGATAACTATCGAAGAGTTTAATGAAGTATTACCCAAATTTCAATCAATTTTAAATGAATTCCTCTACACTAAAAATCAGTTGACTATACTAAGTAATACAATTGAAGATGTAGAGTTTCAAAAAAGTAAAATCCTTCGTATAAACATCCGATTGCCATCAATTAACGAGACCCTTAAGATGATATTTGCAAGAGATGCTCTGTATGAAGTTCCTATTTTATACTTCCAAAGGTTTACAAATGAAGATCACAGTCACAATATGCAACAGGAAACAGATAATCATGACAAAGCTGAAGTAGAAGAATATGCTGATGATGAAATACGACAGAATCTAAACTTAGACCAATTCAATACCACACTTCCAATAACTATGGACACCATTCCTTATGATATAGGGCCCTGGATGTTCATTCATCCTTGTGAAGTATCATCTACTATTGATACCTTTCTTAAATCACAACCAGACCCCAAGAAACCAACGAGTCTAGAGGACATTGAAAAATACTTCATAACTTGGAATGCTATCTATGGAATTGGTATATTCCAACACATCAGTTTAAGATACGTTAGTCACAAATAACTTTTATTCTATATACAAACTTTTAAAAGACTTTTCACAAACTCTACATATCTGCTAAAAGAGAATTGACCACTTTAACCAATCCATCCTTATGAACTATATGCTTGATATCAACCCCATCACTCTCTATAACTTTCCATTCAAATTCACTTTGCTTATAATGCTTTCTCCATTGAAGTTCTGAGTTTTCTTTATATCTCTTACCTCTTATTTCAATCTCTATCATAGGATATGCTTTACCAATGATTAAAGTTAATGGAACTCCTATATAATTAGAATGCTTAATTTTCTTGCTTAAATTCAATTTACGATTATCATATTTGTAATCGATGTCATTTGCATTTAAAAGATCAAAAATATCTTCAGCAGTATCACTAAATCCTGGAGCTTTAATTACCGTTACATTCCAAGGACTTATAGCTGCTGGCCATCTGAATCCGTCGACATCTCTGTTGATTTGGCCTATAGCAGCAATGATCCTAGTAATTCCTATACCATAACAACCCATTACAACATCCTTTGATTCAAGTTTACCATTTTTTGATGGTACACTGACTGAAAGTTCTAAAGGTTTAGAATATTTTGTACCTAAGTAGAATGTATGTCCAACTTCGATGGCTTTCTTAGTTGATAACTCACCTTTTTTACATTCATGACAAATCTCCGAAGTTTCTGCTGATACTACAGGAACTCCATCGTTTCTTAATCTTGAGTCATATACCTCTTTATATTCTGCTGGAGACTCGGTGGTGGCTTCAACCTTCGGGTACAGCAACTTTAATAAATTTATATCAAAATTCCTATGTTTTGGGTAAACGATCTTTAAGTACTCATCGTCATTCTTTACAAACACAAACAGAGTCTCGACATCCTTTAGATTTTCAGGGATATTAGCCGGAAGTGATAATGTCTTCTCAATGTTAGAAATGCTATGACAATGATCACATTCAAAAACAGTATCTTCACCTGTTTCATCGATATAATGCCATTCGTGACTTAATGAACCCCCAATATCTCCTGAATCAGCTACAGCTTTTACATAAGGGACTTTCAAATCATTGAAGATGTTGTGATATATTGAAACCATGTTTTCATAAGTTTGTAAAGCTCCATCCTCATCGACATCAAAGGAATAAGCATCCTTCATAAGGAATTCTCTTGATCTTAATAATCCCATTCTAGGACGAATTTCATCCCTAAACTTTTCATGAATCTGATAATAAATCACTGGTAAGTCCTTATAACTTGTAATGTTGTTCTTCACTAAATTTGTGATTTCTTCTTCACTGGTAGGACTAAGACAATAATCATTATTATTTGAGTCCTTTAACTTAAACAATTCGGTGTTGGCCCATCTACCGGTTTTCTTCCACAAATCACTCGACGACAAGATAGATAAACTGACTTCTTCGGCATGGACTTGTAAGTTTCTATTAATGATATTTCTTAATTTGTTCAAAATCAAAAGCCCTATAGGCATCCAGTTATTCAATCCTGGTTTTGAATTATTCAAGAACCCAAATTTTAGGAACAAATCAGGAGTAGGTATTTGAGTTATCGAAGATTCATTGAACTTATTGAGATAGAGCCTGGGTACAGTTCTGATAGACAGTCTTATCATCAGTTCGAAGTCTCGCGATCTCAATTTGAGAGTTTTACTACATTTATATTTACTTACACATTGTTAAGAGTTTAATTATTTAGATCATTACAAACCTTAGTTTGCTAAGCTTACTTAGTAAGTTCACTACCAAACTTCTTCAAGTTCTTAAAAGCTTCATTCAAGTCGTCTTGAGCGGCTTTCAAATGATCATCTCTTTCTTTCTCGGATTTGAAAGGATTAGACTCTTTCAATTGAGCAGATAACTCATCAAATTTGGACTTGGCCAATTCATAGTTCTTAGAAGCTCTGTCCTTTTCTTGCTCATATCTATCATTCAATTTATCTTGTTGTTTTGCAGACCAATCAAACCAGGAGGCTTTGTGATATTGGAACTTAGCATTAGCTTCGTCAACTATATCGTTACCAAACTTCTTTAAATGAGTCAAAGAATTGTCGAAATCGGCTTGGGCTTGTTTCAAATATTCTTGCTTTTCTTTATCGGTTTTACCTTGGGCTTTGCTGATCAAATCATCCAATTGTTTCTTAGATGATTCGTATTGCTTGAGAGCCTTTTGCTTTTGAATTTCATAGTTGGCTGATAATTCGTCGGATTTCTTACTACCCCAGCTGAACCATGAATTCTTGGTTTGCTCCAAGTTCTTGTTTATTGAATCAACCACTTCACTACCATATTTTTGTAAGTGTTTCAATGATTGGTTAAAATTGGTCTGTGCCTTTTCCAAGGTCTCTTGTTGTTCCCTCGTCAAGTGCTTGTTTTGATACTGTTTGACCAACTTATCCAAAGATTCTTTGCTTTTCTCGTACTCGTTGATGGTCTTGGCTTTGTCAAAGTCAAAGGTTTCCATTACATCATCGGCTTGTTTACTAGCCCAACTGAACCAAGACTTGGTTTGGTTGCTAACCTCGTTAGAGATCTTGGTCTCCAATTTTTCACTGCCGGCAATGGAATTAACCCAATCGAAATAAGAAGCCAATCCTTGCCTTACAACATTACCGTCATGGTTAGTCAAGTCGTTCTTTCTGATGTTAACTTCTTTCTTGACTTCTTCTTTTGTATCACTCAAGTTGAAACTTGGGATCTTTTGGTACAATTCATTGGTTTTGTTTTCCAACTTATTGTATTGATCCTCGATTTGCTTACCAATGGTCTTGGTTTCTTGTTTGACTTCCTTCTTAGTTGGAATTTGGATTTGTGGTACTTTGGCTTCAACTTTTTGAAAGTTTCTGGAAATAATTGGATCTACATTTTGATCATAGTAGTAAAGGGCTCCTCCAGCTACTACAACTGGTAATAACTTCTTTGCTGACATTGTTTGGTTTATTTATAATCAAATTAAAACAATTGATAGATTTACGAAAGATTTAGAATTTCGGGGTATTTATACTTTTTTCAAAAATTGCTAAATAAATGATTTCTATTATATTGCTATTCCGAATTTGTTACAGCAACGTTTGAAACGAGCCATAATTAAAGTTTATTTTTTAGACATGGAATTTGATTTCAATTTCATTATGGTGATAACGACCGAAGAGTGGCAGCCTATATAGACTTGGGACTAGTACCATGTTGATTGATTAGGGTTCTAAGGGGCCCTCGTGACAGTTTAACCCTCATGGCTGCAAAAACCGTGTTCTATAAATCTCGGAAATTCGATTTTGCAGGTATTTATGGGCTCCTTTGGGATCATATCTATTCCTTACCCTCGTACACCATTTCCTAACAACACTAAAGTCTGAAATTGATGTCTTAAGCCCGAAATATCCATCCTAAGTTGGTTTGGGTTTATTCAGCTCAGCTCACATAAACACATGACCCGGGGTAGACACGACCTGGGGTACACACGCACTAAAATATATGAGGGTGAAAGAGAATAGTCTTGGCATATACAGGAACAAGTGGAGGCTTCGTTTCATGACGTATTATGCTGCAAAATCTGTTTATTTTAATATTTCCGTTTAGGTACGCAACATTATGAACAAAGGGTGGGTTAGGTAACAAACAAGCATCTAAGGTACAATAGACATTTGTATTTTTAGCAATATTAATAACAATATAGTACCACTGACCGTTTTGTACGTGTATAAATCTAAATAGTCGAGTTTTTAGGAATGTGTTATAAATAGCTGTAAAATTCACCATTTTATCTTAATTCAACATGCACTTACAACTTTTAACAACATTTTCACTTTTGAGTTCTACATTGGCATTCGTCAGTAATATTAAAGAAGTTACTCCAGTTTCTTATTATGGCCAAAGCAAAGCTAGTTCCCCTTCAGATGCCCAAACATTGTTATTCACCGGTGATCATGTTTGTGACAAATATAGCACTATTCTTCAAAGTAATAACAATACTGACGATTTTCCAATTGATTTCAATATGTATATCCAAGATGAAACTCCTGCTAACAATTATACAGTAGATGTGTTCTTTAAGAATACTAATAACAGAAACGTTTTTGAGTTCTTTAACGTCACTGATAAATCCGATCTTACTCAGTTTAACCCTGTGTTAGTATCAATGCAACCTAATCATGGAATGGAGTTCAAATTAAATATGAATAAAGGCTTGCTTTGTCAATTCTTATATAAATTCACAGTTGCCTATGAATTAGTAAGAAACTCGACTGTCAATAGTAGTACTGGGGTTTATCATAGTGATAAGATCTTTTTAGTTGGGTCATGCCAATTGAACCAAAAATTCTACCCTGATGAACATAACCAGTTAGTTGACCAAGGTTTCAGATGCGTTGAGTATAATTCTGGTTTCAGATTTGATGGGGGCCAAGATTGGTGTAATGTTCAATATCAATCCAATAATTGTTGTGATACCTACAAAAATGATGCTTTACAAGATAGACAATGTCCTTCTAGTACTTTATATTCAGTCACTACCCCAATTGTCCCCCAAGATTCCCAAACTATTGCTCAATCATTCACAGGTCCTGGAATTGGACCTGAAGTTACTCCTTCAGCAGTCTAACTGTCTTTCTATAGTTTCTTGTAGAGACGTACATTTATACCCAAAAGTAAATATATTGTTTCATTTAAATTTTAGTCTCTTCGTTGATCTTGACTTTACTCAACTTACTTAATCTAATACTCTCTTTAACACTGTTATCACTAGCAAAAACTTTCTCAATCTCTTCCAAGGTTAATCCACTGGTTTCAACAAACACGAAATAAATTGTAGCTAATTGAAATGCATCCCAAAACACATAAAACACATAATACCAATAAGTTATATTCTGCATGGCCAATGGTGCAGTGTATAGGTTCAAAGTGGATGCAGCATTTGATACAACCATGTACATAGCTAACCCTCTTGTTCTCATATCGTTACTTAAAACCTCAGCAGGGTACGTTGGTTGCAAAGGTGTCATTGCAAATGAAAAGAACACCGCTTGAAAGATATAAATAAAGGCAATACCAACCGCAGCTGCCTGGGAATTATTAGTATCATCATTAAAGCATTTAGTGGACACTGCTAATGCTATAAAAGATATAACAAATCCAGCGTTAGCATAAAGCAATGCCGGTCTACGACCGATTTTTTCAACAGCTATAGCACCAGTTCCAGCGAATATGAAACATATAATGCTGTTAACAGCTGTTAGAAGTAATCTTGTAGTAGCATTCTTTACTCCTAAGTTTAAGAATAAAGTGGTCATATAGTAAGTAATAACCTGATTACCACTGAATTGATTAAACCATGACCATATAAAGACCACTAGAGATCTTTTCCGTCTTGCTTTAGTTTTGAAGAAAACTGAAAAATCCAAATAATCTTTTGGTTTTAAGAATCCTGAGGTTTTAAACGATTGATCAATTTGATGAATCTCAGCCATGACTAAGGGATGAGTTCTATCACCACTTGCATGGTATTTAATAATAAAATCTTTAGCTTCCTCGATTTTATTCTTAGAATAAAGATATCTTGGACTTTCAGGGAACAACCATATAAAGCATAAAACAATTCCCGGACATAGCAACTGCAACCACAAAGCTATTTTGAAGGAATTGGGTTTGCCAGCATAATGAATACTAGTGCCATACATAGTCCAAGTAGCAATAATTGAGCCAATATAATAAAACGCATTATAAAACAAAGACAATTGTTTCAATTCTAAAGGTAAGATTTCTACCATATAAATTGGAGCTGATGATAATGCTACAGTAACACCAAAACTAAGTAAAAATCTGGCAAATATAAATGCATGGTAATTAGAAGTAGCAGCACAAATGATAATCCCAACCACAACAATAACCAATCCCACAAAGATAGCTTTCACTCTACCAATATAATCCCCTAGCCAAATTAGTGTTATAGCACACATACCCCCAATAGGAAAGATACTGAATATCAAACCAGTACCGCTAGGAGTAGATACCATATTAAAGTAGTCCAAGTACTCATCGAGAGTAATAATTGAGGTCATTAAGGACCCATCAAACCCGTTCATTGTGGGCAACAAGTAAAGACAAATACAAATAAGATAAATTCTAATTCTATCCTTTGACCATTTATCTACCGGGTGTGATTTAATCAAAAGTTTAAGTGATTCTTCCGTTACCTTTGGTTCATAGTGTTCACTATTTTGATCAGCTTCCTCATCTCTTTTAGACTCATGGTCGACATTCACTTTTTCAAGAGTGGAATGTGAGTCCATGTTTTCAGGGTGTTTATAATGTTTATAATCCAAGCTGTTAGCCAATTGTTGGGAACCCCTGTAATTTATAGTGTTATTAAGAAATTGGGGTAATGTAACAAAGCCGCATCTAACAGCTTTACTACAATCGGAGTTTCAATTCTAAAAAAGGTAAATTTTTAGTAATTATGTCCTTTCTTGTTGGTAGATAAGTCTTCTACCGTATTAATACATCCATGACATTTTGAATGACCTAAACCAGATATTTTAAGCTTTTATCGCTCCTTATTCTGCTGATAACGATAAGAATATGTAAGGAAATGAGATCAGAGTTCTTAACATACCAAATGCAACAGTGAGGTAGATTACGGAATCTACGCTTTTAGGATATACGGAGCAAATCAGGGGTCCTCTTTTTCATTGCCTTCTAAATAGTGGAGTGGGGTTGTGTTGGAGGGGGATCAAATCAATTGTTTCATTCAATGCATGCATACAAAATACTTTTAAGTTAAAAATTAGGATTTATATTATCCATTCTGCTAACAAAACCTGAGATAAGACTATAAGGACACTTGTCAATTGTGAGTGATTTTCGATGTCGATGGATATGACAAAAAGGCTCCTTGTCAATGTTGTCTGTCTTCTTCCTTCAACTTATTCAAAACATTTGCCTATTCGGTTCTTATCTGGGTGTGACTTACTCTGACTAACTTACTCTGAGTAACTTACTCTGAGTAACATAACCTTTCTTTGACAAATGTACCTCTTTGGATTACAGTAGAAGATTTTCCCTCCTTTTTCATAATACTAAGGGCATCATCGAAATTAAATTCTGTAGCCATTAATTTAGTGCTTCCTGGCAAAGAGAGAGAAAAGGTGAAAAAAATTATACGATAAATCAAGATCCCCTTATTTTTTTGACTGTGCATAAATGTACGTCCATTGGAGTATGAAAAGCAACAGGGTCGTAACGAAAGATAAACGGATAATCCAAACCGGATAACAAATCTGATAAAAAAACATATAAAAAACAAGTAACCATCAATACGGCACTTCCGTCATTGCTCGTTACAAAATGCTTGCATTTACGGAAACTATTGTTTAGGTTAAGCCATTCATAAAGATTCTTGTCTGTGCTGGCTTATCCCAAATAGACAATGTGGGCTATCAAAGAGGTAAAAAAATTGAGGTGTTTCTAGTTAAGATGTTACGCAGTTACGTAGATTATGCGGGATGTAAGCCGTGTAATCTTCGTCTACCTTTCAGTACATGATATTTCCGGATTTAGAGCTGGATAGTATTTCATATCTGGGCTTATTTCGCTTAAACGACTCCTGATTTTAAATTCAAAGGTAGGGATATAACTAATAAAGCTCTTTATGCGATTTCTTAATCCATTAAATGTGAACCTTATAAAGAAAGATATACGTGTTCATTGCAAGGTTCACAAAGAATTAATATACGTGGCACTTAATCAAAACAAACTGGACATGCTCCCATTGAAGTAAAGGTTATTATCAAAAAAAGACAATGGGGGATGATGAGTAAAAACAAACATTGTTTTAGATGCGTAAGCATAAACTCTCTTTCTAAAATTAGAAAAAGTTGCGGAAATGCGTCTCCTAACTTGCATATCATTTGATTCCCGCTTAATTTTAGTTTTGAAAAGTCGGTGGTTTATAATTGAACAAGCCTTTATGTATGATTTTGGACGCAGTGATATCATATCCTTATCCCACCTATAACATTCAAATAGGACTACCAAGTAACAGTAAGAAGTGATTCAAAATGGGGGGTGTTATTCGGAGATTTTCGTAAGGGTTCCTGGTCTATCAGTCAATATGCTTTGCTTTATTCAATAATTTCGTAATTATAGGGAACTATTAGCGAAATCCCAAAAAGGAAAGCCAAGAT
The DNA here is from genome assembly GCA_003708985.3 of Yamadazyma gorgasii. Lineage (NCBI taxonomy): Eukaryota > Fungi > Ascomycota > Pichiomycetes > Serinales > Debaryomycetaceae > Yamadazyma > Yamadazyma gorgasii. The sequence goes on along the minus strand of PPPC03000006.1, from coordinate 707,576 downwards.
ACTTTATTAGTTTATTTTTTTTTATTAATTCATCTCTTTTAGGAAATTATTGAACGGTTTCCCAAAACCTCTGGGCACATTTAACATAACAGGCTTTTGATTTAATTAGTAATCTGAACAATATACCCATTTTCGTATCGGGGGCCCAAAACGGGCAACAAAATTACCTTTTTAGTCTAATACCAAGAGGCTTGCACACATGCTGACTAAATAAGACATCAAAAGTCCTACTTTATATAAACAATGTTTCCTTTTTAGTCCTGAAAAGCAAATATGAATGAAACAATACATAGAGATTTGTAAAATATTTCAGATCATATTGCCAAAACCACAGCAAGAATATATCCTATTTGAGAATGACCGGCCAAAAAGATGAAACTCATTACCATGATGGGCTCAACATCTTTACATACAAAAGTGCTTACCGACTTTGTTATGTGATCAACAATAAAACTGTTTGAAACTTAAGATTTCAGATTACCCTTTATAGAATTTATCTATCCGAAATAGTAAGAAGTAAGAAACCAACAGAATCTGGTAAAGCAAAAAAGGGTAAAAACCGAAAAGTACAGCTAAGGCAGAAATTATTATTTAAGTGGCTAGGTGTTGAACTGTTTCATCTATACCTTTTCAAATAATTGCAACATGCTTTTGAAACAATTAGTTGTTCCGTTGACTTTTTTGGTAAGCGCAGCCAATGCAGCTGCAGCTGTTGACGGGTGTACCATGAATCTGAAAGACATGGTACATGGTCTCAAAGTAGAATATTTCCAGAATGTTAATTCGGGTTTAGGAGGAGGGTCTATTAACATCCCAGATTCGGTTTATGAAAATTACTTTGCTACTGTAAATAAGCAAACACCAACTTACACTAAGACTGGAGTTGTTAGCCCTAACTTTAATCACGATCAGGTGATCACCAAGGATCCTACCTACATTAATCTTTATGGTCAAAGAGTCAATATTGCTAAGTTGGTTATGAGATATACGGGTTATTACTATGCTCAAGCAACTGGTGAATATCTCTTTATGTTCCATTCTATCAATAATGCTGGATCTGTGACATTGGGGGACACTGCGATGAGCTGTTGTGGACTGCCCAACGAGACTTATACTGCCAACACGGCCCAAATACACTTATCTTACAACAAGTTTAATACTACCGGATATCAGGGAAAGGGGCTGATTCTGCAGTATAGGTACAATTTACAGAAGGGTGAATACTATCCTATTAAGATGTTTTACTATAACGGGTATCAAGGTGAGGCTAACTTTGAATTGTATATAAGAACACCAGATGGAACAGTTCACAAGAACGATTTCCCCTTTTATAGAACAAATGATACTGCAAATGGTGCCTGTGACGTTGAAACAACCACCATCCCATGGACTGGATCATTCACATCCACATACACCACCACTGACTCATCAGGTGTACCGGAAGTTGTTATCGAAACACCTTCACCAGATACTTATACTACAACTAAACCATGGACTGGTACTTTCACATCCACATACACCACTACTGACTCATCAGGTGTACCAGAAGTTGTCATCGAAACTCCCTCATCTAGCCCAGACATTCCTACAACTACCATTCCATGGACTGGATCATTCACATCCACCTATACCACTACTGATTCATCTGGTCACACAGAAGTTTATGTAGAAACTCCTTCATCTAGCCCAGAAATCAGTACTACTACCATTCCAGGTACTTCACCAACTACTTATACCTCCGTTGTTACAACTGGTTCAGAGCCATATACTGAAGTATTTGTAGTTACTCCTTCTTCGGAACCAGAAATCAGTACTACTACCATTCCAGGTACTTCACCAACTACTTATACATCCGTTGTAACAACCGGTTCAGAACCATTTACTGAAGTATTTGTAGTTACTCCTTCTTCGGAACCAGAAATCAGTACTACTACCATTCCAGGAACTTCACCAACTACTTATACCTCCGTTGTTACAACTGGTTCAGAGCCATATACCGAAGTATTTGTAGTTACTCCTTCGGGACCAGAACCAGATACAACCACCATTCCATGGACTGGATCATTCACATCTACCTATACCACTACTGATTCATCCGGTCATTCTCACGTTTACGTAGAAACACCATCAACCCCAGAAATCAGCACTACTACCATTCCAGGAACTTCACCAACTACTTATACATCCGTTGTTACAACCGGTTCAGAACCATTTACTGAAGTATTTGTAGTTACTCCTTCTTCGGAACCAGAAATCAGTACTACTACCATTCCAGGTACTTCACCAACTACTTATACCTCCGTTGTTACAACCGGCTCAGAACCATATACTGAAGTGTTTGTAGTTACCACACCCCAATTGAGCACCACTACTATTCCAGGAACTTCACCAACAACTTACACTTCAGTCATCACAACTGGTTCAGTTCCAACTACAGAAGTCTTCGTCGTTACTACACCAGAAATAAGTACCTCAACTATTCCAGGTCCATTCCCATCTACCTACACTTCAGTAATTACAAGTGGATCCGAAACTTATTCAAAAGTTTTCGTTGTCACTCCTACCCTTCCTGTTGCACCTTATGGTAACACAACATCAACTACTCCAGGATATACCAATCCAGGCACCGTGACCAAAGTTGTAACTTATACAATTACTCCTGGGGGACCTGGCACTCCAGGAACTTACACTAGTACTCTGATTGTAACACCAGGAAATGGCCCACAAACTTTTACTACTGTTAAAACTGATGGTGGAGTTCCAAAAACCACTGTTACTGTTGTAACACCAGGGGCTGGTGGAGATGGTTCTAATGGCGGTTCAGGTGATGGTAATGGTGATAATGGTGATAATAGTGGTAATGGTGGCTCTAGACCAATTGAACCTACTTCAGCCATACACTCACCAGTTACCATTCCAGATTATGAAGGAGCTGCTGTAAAACTTATTTCACCCTTGTTTTTAGTTTTAGTATCCTTTTTCTGGTTAGCTTAGTATAATTGGATACCTCCTTGAAGTGTATTGAATTTATCATTTTCTATTGATACTAGAATTCAGCGTTTTCGTCCTTTGTAGGTTTTATTATATGTTTATCTTTGATAATTTCTAGACGCCTTATTAGACGCTATTGTAGTTCTGATGTATCACATTTCTCAAAATACGGGAATTTATGAGGAATATATTAGGGATTAAATAGAGACTGAGAAAGTTATTTTGAAGTGGTTGTTCGTTTGAGCTTAGGTAGCCTTCAAATGTCTTAGACCAAAAAGCGTAAGAATCAGCTATCTAAATCTCTTGAGTATAAGTTACACCACACATCCATAAAACTGTAGATTACAAATAAAATCGTGCCTTATCCATTTACGAAACAAAGTACCGTGATCTAAATATAAATTACTAACGCCACCGCCTTTGTGAAATTACTTCGATGGGTTTAGCCGTGTTGTTTCGGAATAACTTAAAATTAAATGATCAGGGTACAACAGTCACTAAAAAAATCACCAGTTTTGATCCGCATTAATGACCTAAATACAGGCCATCGGAAATATGGCAATAGTAAGCGAGACTTGGCTAACTAACTAATTCATTGCTACCACCACTTATTGATGGCTGCCAGCAAGTTTATACACAAAGAGATCAATAGCAAAGTTAATCTTTTCAGGAATAGGGGTACATGTGTTTCAAAACAAGACAATCTTACCTAATGGACCGTATGGTCCGAATAGGGAGATGCGACTTACTGTGGAGACATGGGGAGATGGAACATTTTAGTAATGGCGACATTTCGCTTATATATATAGATAAAGGCATAATTTGTAAGCTTCAACCTCAACCCAGATTTGCACCACAACTTAGAAACAATGAACGAAGTTACTTTTAAAAAAAGAAGATTAACATCAAAGATTATGGACTTCAAGACCAAAGAGGTCTTCCATCATAGTAGTAAGTATACTGTGGACTTTACTATACCTGTCACCTTATCTGATGATGAACACAGTTTTATACAATGGTATAATTCTATCAAGTCCATGTTACCATTAACCATATACAAGGACTTAATAAACTTAAAGTTTATAAATGAAGATAGTCAACAATACTGTACCAGCTTAAAGCCATTTAGTACCAATTGTTTGAAGCTCCAGCATTTGAATCACCAGCTCAATGAAATTTTGATTCTGTCGATAGAACAGCCATTAATAAATTATTTAAATTTGAATTGCGATGTCTTAAGTTACTGCAACTTCGAAAAGATCAAACTACATTTCCAGGAGAAGATCAATATTTTCTACCTAATGGGATTGGAGTCCAATCTACTGTTTGATAATAACAACAAGATGAAATTCCTTCAAGATTTCGAGTTCTTACTGAATGTGTACACTTTGATTTTCAATGAGCCCCCAAGCAAGGATTTGAAGATTAACTGGATTGTGAGCTCCTTGAACAAGGACAAACATGGAACAGTCAATAACGAACTATTATTAGCAGTCCAAAAGAATTGGGACAGTGTTTACAACGATCCTTTGAGTTTGAGAAAGTTATTACTTAAGTATTAGTGAAGTTTAGTGGAATTAAGTGAAATTTAGTGAAAGTGACATTTATAGAGATAATGATTTATGAGTAATGAATGTATAGTAGATATGTGTAGAATAGAAGATATATTACATATTATACAATTTGGCATGTGTGGTGTTTGACTGTCCCCCCCTTTAGTGTTCGACTTCTTGTTTTATTAATTCCCTTATCAGTTTCAAAAACACTTTTATATTTTGATCTGCTTTGAAGTCCTTCTCGATTATTGCTAGCTTACCAGTGTCTAATTCAGGTTCACTGTTGAGGATTTGGATAGCACTTAAATCAAACTCAATCCAATATTCTTTATCGATGTTATTCTTATCGATGTTATTAAACACAAACCTAAGTAGATGTGGACTTAATGGCTCTAATTTTAACCCTAAGTATCGACTATATTTTTCAACTTCTAAATCATCCAACTGATTCTGCAATAACAAATCATTTTGGAATTTCACTATGACTTCGTTCAATTTGATAATCTGTTGTTCAATCACCTTGATTTCTTCATCACTTTTGCTCTTGTCTAACTCTAATTGTTGTTGTTTATCACTAAGCTCATTGACTTTCAATTGCTGGTCATTCAATCGATTCAAATTCTCGTCTATGGTTTCCTTAAGTTTCTGTTGTTTACTTTCCAAGTCTTTGATTTGATTTTCCAATTGTTTACTTTCAGTTTCAATGCTATTTATATTAATTTGGTGCTGTTGGTTGGAGTCGATTATATCCTTTCGTTTGTTGATTAAAATGCTATTTATCTTAGAACTGAATTGACTCAAATCTTTTTGTAACTCGAAAAATTCCTGTATTGGTTCCATTTTTCACTCAGTCACTGTCGTGCACTTTTCTTTGTGTCCTATTTGACGTGTATCTCTTCTTGTTGATGTATTGTTTACGCGAAAACAAATCGCATAATCATTTCCATCTGATCTATCTCACATTCATACCCATCACTATATCGGCATGTCGGAGGTCAAGCTCTTAACTTTCAACATATGGGGGCTTAAGTACGTAAGTAAACATAGAAGGCATCGTGTCGAAGGTATAGTGGAAAAATTGAAAGACCCCAGCGAAGACTATCATGTGATTGCTTTACAAGAATTATGGTGTAAAGAAGATTGGGAGTTATTTGATCAAGAATTAGCTTCAAAATATCCTTATAGAAGGTGGTTTCATAGTGGTATAGTTACAGGTCCTGGTTTGGCTATTTTATCTAAGATTCCTATCATGGATACTTTTCTTTATAGATTCCCAATTAATGGTAGAAGTGGAGCTGTTAATAGAGGTGATTTCTATGTAGGTAAAAGTGTATCAATTACCTTGTTAAGCAATGGTATGGCTATTTTCAATTCACACATGCATGCTCCTTATAGTTTAACCGGAGACGAAAGTTATTTGGCGCATAGGTCTTGTCAGGCTTGGGATATTGTTCGTATTATCGGATTGTTTAAGTCAGCGGGGTATCACATAGTCTTGGTAGGAGACTTGAATTCAAGACCATCATCTTTACCTCATAAGTTGTTTACTATGGATGCAAAATTGCACGATTCATGGGAATTGTGGAAGCAATCAAAAGACGAACCTATTAATTTAGACTTGACAGCTTTATCGCCAAAAGATCAGATTATTTTGGGTGGTATAACTTGTGATTCACAATTGAATACTTGGAGGAAAGAGAGAGCCATTCATGAGGCTTGTAGATTAGATTATGCATTGATCAGTGACGGATTACTGGTTGCAGATGCCTGTGTCAGGTTCATTGATATCTTGCCAGTGTACAATTGCTCATACTCGGATCATTTTGCCTATTATGTTAATTTAAGAATAAATGAAAAGGCAACAACTGATTTCAAAGTGACAGTTGATTTTGGTTTATTTGAGTTGTACCGAGAACTAATTGCTGAGATTGACAAGTACATAGATGACACCATTCCTAGATATTACTACTGGAGGAAATATTACATGGTCTTTTCCTTTGTGGCCATTTTAGCAATGATTGGAGTTAGTATTGCAGTGGGGTGGTATTCATTGTTCTTAATGATATTATCACCGATATTAGCAATTACTGGAACTATCAATGGACTAATCTGGTACATTGGTAGCAAGCATGAAGAAAGAGCATTAATAGAGGTTAAGCAGGAAGTTTTGGATCGTATGAATAGTAGGATCTAACGAAGTTTTTGTAGCCTTGTAAAACGTATAGAATAATAATAATGAAAATAATAATGAAGATTAGTATGGTAGTGTACCACACCAACCACCAATTCGCATATCTTTGTACGCTGGAACACCTCAGCTAATACTCGACTACAACACCCAAATGAATCCCAAGCATTTAATCGTTTTTGTGTATCTAACACTTGCATCGGCTAATATATTTGATTTCTTTCATCAACAGCAGCAACATGGCCAACCTAAAGTGGAAAATGCCGAAATTCAAAAGTTATCATTGAATTGTAATCAATATTTGTGCCAGGATACTGGAGCTTGTGTTGCAGAGCCAGGATCATGCCCTTGTCCATTTCCATCGAGCCAGTTAAGATGCCATTTACCAAATGGTAACTACATATGTATTTCTAAGCCAGCTGGAATTACAGGGCCATATGAAGTTGAAGATAATTGGAAAGTAGATGCTAAAGACGATAACATAAGAGATTGTGGATGGGTTACTAGGAATTTCAAGGCATAAGCCGTTTTCAAAAGTAATTATAAACCAATCAAGGTTCTTAAAAAGGTACGGTATAGAAGTAAATATAAATACTAAAATAAAATGATTCATGTGACTCAGATTAAAGAGAATGATCTGATGAGGTGGCTGGTCAGACACTACTCCTCAGAGCCCTTTTTAAGGTTTTCATTCCACTAGGACCCGTTTTACTATTAGTTTAGAAGACCTTTTGTGGTTTTTAGTTTTCTCTATACTCTTTCAGTACTCCAATAAGAGTATGGACTAATCATACGTCTTTGAATGATACCCATAACTCTCACAATATCGGTATCTGATTATACGGATGAAGCAATTTTTGATCACTTATCGCACTGTGACCCCATAAAATTCACGATCCCTCACTTGAGGTTACAAAAAGGAATAGTCTAAATCCCCTTTCATAACACAAAAACAAATGACTATTGATATAGGTCATCTAGATCAACATTCTAAGCACAGAAACTCATTTTCCAGTGGCCAAAACTTAACAAACACTTACTATAGGTGTTTCCAAAACTACTATCATGGACATAATTACTTAAACCCTAACCCTAAATATGTGACTAACATCAAAAGCAATATCAACCACTGGCAACTCAGGGACTTGTTACAAGTTGATCAGAGTAACGGAGATGTGTATTATACTAAAAGTTATTCAATATGGAAATTACAACAGTTTTCTGATGATACTACAATGAAATCAAAGGAGGTTTTGAAACCTGATTACACACCTAAATGTTTCAATATTACCAACGATGGGATGTTAGTCACCGGTGGATTAATGACAAGTGCATATAAGATCTTCTATTCTAATGTAGAGGGCTTGTCTATGAATAATACTAGGAGCTCAAGACCCCAAAAGGGTTTATTCACATTTAGTAATACTAATTTAAATACAAGCAAAACCGTCAAAATCGGGGAAATGATCAATAACTCGGTATCAGTGTATCCACATCAAACTAATCATTACAAGTCGTATATATGTAATAACGATTCTTCATTATATGCTATTGATATTATGAATAATGATAGGATGTCGATTAACGCAAAGATAGTTTGTGATCACGATACCTCATTAAATAACGTTGCTAAATCTCCTCATGATGACAAATTATTAATAGTTACTGGAGATTCTCCAAGTATCTATTTACTTGATCCAACCCAGAAGAAGTCTAAGATCTGTACGCTACGCACTAATAACGATGCCGGGTTTGGTATAAGTTATCATCCAAATGGGAATTTATTTTCAACTGCATTCCAAAATGGGACTTGTTTGATATATGACTTGAGAAACATGTCAAGTCCCTTAAAACAAATTCAATCTACCAGAGCTGGTAATCAAAATGGGCCCTTCAGATGTTGTAAATTTTCTAATAATTCATTCAGTGATTTATTAGTCATACTGGAACATATCGGAAGAGTTCATCTAATTGATTTGAGGAATTTGAATGACGATAATCATCAAGTGATTGTGTTCCCATTCGCTTTGGATCAATTTGGTGATTATAAATCAGGGAAATTATACTCCAATGATTCTGAGCCTGTTGATACGTCCGATCCTTACACTTTAACGAAGCATAATGAATCTCAGCATCATAATTTACAGATTTATGATGAATCAAACATCAAATTCAACGCTCCTTTAGTATACGATTATGATTACTTAACTAATGTCAATCCAAACTTATTTGAATACTATAGTTATCATCCACCAGCACATGACGACGCTGGGTCGTATCTGACGATAGAAGAACCGGCTGATGATTCCTGTATCAACAATTTCCAGGATGCATACACCATGCCAGATTCTCCATTATCGCCAAGTTCTTTAGGGTTGAGTGCTTATCCTGAAAGATCATCATATAGTTCTGATAGTTACCAGCATGCTGACAATCATTCTTCAGGAGAAATGGAGTTAAGTGGAGTTGATTGGTACGATAATAAGTTATTAATTGGTTGCGAAAATGGAGGAATATTTAGTTGGGACGTCAATTATCTTGCCAGGAGAAGTTTTGGGTCGTTTTCATTTGCTTAACCATATTTGATGCACGGGTGCATATAAATGCAATTAGGTTAATTTATGGCAGTTCACACTATCTACAGCCTTTCCTCTGCGGTCTTAGCTCTTCTCTCTTCTCCACCACCTAATCCATACTTTGTTCCGCGTTTGAACGCGTAGTGAAATTTTGTAAGGCAAATAATGTATATATACCCATCCCAGTTTGCCAAAATATATGAAGAGATAAAACGAACTTCGTTGTCACATTCGACGTGCAAGTTGATAATATTTGTATCGTGCTTGGATATTGACTCGTTGTGTTCTTCCAAAATCTTGTGTAATATATTCAGAAAAGAGTTGATACAATATCAACTTATTCCAGTAGTTGGATACAGTGACTTACGAAACCATTTCAGCAAATTAGATATTGATGTCACCAATGTAATATTGATAGGATGTGGAGCTATGTTGGATATTGAAAGTTTCTTGGACATTGATGCCAATGAATTTCTAATTGATGATGATGATAAAATCGATTTGGTTGATGGCAGCCAAGATCCTGTGAAACAGCTAGGGAAATTGAAAAGGAAGATTTATGTCATTGATGGACACAGACCATGGAATTTGGATAATATTTTTGGGTCTAGCATGGTAGTGTGTTTGGATGACGGCAGTATAGATGAAAATCTACTTGATGAGAAGAACGCATATAAGAAACTAGTTGAAGTTGAAGATTTAGAAGACAGCGAAGAAAGCGACGAAAGTAGCGACGAGGAGGATGACAAAGATAAAGAAGATGAAGACGAAGATGAAAATGAAGAAATCGAAGTCTTCAGTGACCTTGAAATCCATTCACAAGATGATGAAACGACTATTGATAGGAAACGTAAATTACAACATAAACAATTCAAAAAGACAAAAAAACAAAGGAAACTAGAAATCAATAAAAATGAAGATATAATTGAAAGTTATTACAATCAAGGAACCACCATAATGACATCAACAACTGGTACGATTTATGCTCTCTTATCCTCAATAGGTGAAACTTCCATAGAAAACTTATGGTTAAGCATCATAGGTACGTCATCTTTAGACAACCATTACCCTGAAGTTTATGATAAGTTTCATCCATTATTCAAAGATGAAGTTATAAGATTAAACCCCGATACTGTTGATGATAAGACTGCTGATTCGACGGTATTGACTATGGATAAAGATTATCACTTGTTCTTATTACGACATTGGACCTTATATGATTCTTTCTTTTACTCCAGTCATGTCAATTCAAAATTAAATTTATGGACTGAAGATGGTAAGAAAAGGTTACACAAGTTGTTTGCCAAAATGGGAGTATCCTTAGCTATAGCTCAACAGAAATGGACATATATGGATATTGACGTCAAGAAGAACTTACCATTCATTTTCAAGAAATATTTACCAGACTATGGACTCGAAGGTATTGTTAGAGAAGGGTTCATTAGAACTTTTGGGTTTACTGGTCAATTATCGGCCATGGAATGTGTTGAAGCTTTGACTGCTTTATTAGAATCCGATAAGAGATTATTAGGAGATAATTCGGCCAAGCAAGTTGAAGAGGACGATGATGAAGAGATTGATGATAATGTAATTAACAGAAGAATTCAAACCCGTGAAAAAATCTGGGTTAATAATTTTTGGTCTTCTTGGGATGCCCTTAACATGACAATTATAAATAATGATAACAATCATGGAATATCATCTGTTTCAAGTATAACCTCAAATAATGTTAATAATTTCAAGAAATCCAAAGGTTTAGATCTATTATTACAAGGTTTAGAAAATGCTAAAAAGATTCAACAAATCATATTTAGAACCGGGATGTCCTTATTGGAAAGAAAGTTGATTAAAAATTTAAGGTTATACAGGTTGTGTGTTTTAAATGATGGTTCAGTGCCGGACTTAAGTATATTCAGTAATCCTTTAATCTTATCGAAATTAGGTGGTTGGTTATTGGAAAACATTACTGAGATGGAATTCTTGAATTCTAATACTACTTTGAAGCCATTAGTTGTGGCCAGTTTGGATGTTTCAAGTGATACCTATTTAGTCATTGGTTTAGCTCCCAAGTATCCTAGAGGTATGAACAATTCTGAAAAGGCTAAATTGCATCAACAACAACAAAAGAAACAAAGTGAAAACGATGAGTCTAATACTGTCACTACTAGACTAAACACTTTTAGCGTGGCATTTCAACAGGTGGCCAATACCTCAGGTGCCAAAGTTAGAATTGATAGTTTTGATAGTTCTGTCATTGAAATCAGGAAAGATGATTTGTCACCATTCTTGGAGAAGTTAACTTTGAGTGGTATGATATAGACCAAGAGTGTGGATGTATTATATAAGGAACAAATGTTCTCCCGTAACATAATATATATTGTAATATTATTCACTAATCAACCCTATTTAGGCATGTTATTATGTAATAAGTTTCGTATTGTCCGTAATAGTTTGCGTGTCTTTTGCGACCCATTTACGCACATTTTGCAACCAGAATCCCATAACTGGAAGCTTGTTTGTGCGTTTTTGGCAGTTTGTAAGTCAATTTTTCACTTAAATTGATGTTACTTCTAGTGATGTGTGGTTGGTACAAGTATCAGCTAACATTAACAAGGAATAAAAGAGAAATTAAAAAAATAACGACAACTGCAGGACTCGAACCTGCGCGGGCGAAGCCCAAAAGATTTCAAGTCTTTCTCCTTAACCACTCGGACAAGTTGCCGACTTCCTTCCCGATTGAGAAAGTCGAATTTATGAATTCCTTGCCATCGGTATTTTTTTGGATTTTCTCGGCGAATTTGGACGTTTTCATTGATTATAACAACCCAATACCATACATTACTATATACAAACATATTTTAAACATCCTTTTCATCATTTACAGGCTCAATCCACTTGGAGGCCGTTTCCTCATCACTTGCAATTAAATTACCATCGAGATTACTAAAGTCAGCCCAATAGAATGTTTTACAATCTTTGTTCTGGTAAATATTTTCACATGACCAGTGGTACTTACCAAAATTTGCATCTTCAGGGTTCTTATAAGCTCTTCTTAAAACCATGGGAATCTCGCATTTACATTTTGGTATACTGTTAACGAACTCCTTTGGAAAGCTTCTGAAAGTTAAATTGAACCTAGTTGAACCCGAAATGGAATTTAATTGTAATGGCTTTTTCATGGCATTGACAGAATGCTTGAATAGTTCTTGACACCCTGGATGCATTATTAATAAACTATTATGAGGCAAGTGTATAGAGTAAATGATGTTAGGCTGTGAATGCTTTCTTAACCTAAATTCTCGGGTGGCTCCTAACGATATTGAGCCTATAAAGCAATGAGGGCCGATATTTTGCAATCTGTCACTGTGCCAGTCTAAGTGGTTAGACAATTTTTCGAAATAGTTTACTACACAAGCACTAGCCTTGAATTCAGAAATTTGAAACGGCAATTTACGATATTTAGGCATAACTTCATTGTTTATGAAATCATTCACTAGTTCTGCCGCTTCAATTAGTAAATCATCAAATTCATAAGACTGTGCTTTCTCTCCATTATATATGGCAGACTCGCGTACAAAGTTATCAGGTAAGTAAAGTAATCCAGTACCATGATGGGACGTACAAGGTTTCTCGAATAAATAAAACTTTTTCGGTTGGAATCTCTGTTTGTTCTTAAGAAGGTTTTTAAGAATATCTGTGGACAAATCATGGGGAAGGAAGTTCTTATATAACGATACGTATGGGTGCAATAATTCTTTAACTTGATGCTCATTATAAATATTGACAACTTTTGTTCTGTCCCCTTGCACTGGCATTTTTGAAGGTTTTAGTTTCTTATTTTGGAATATCGATGTTATAGATGATTGGTATAATCCATGCTTAGACCCTATAGTTCTTTCAAACGACTCATCTAGAATCAACCGTGTCCTAGTGATAGATTCTTCACATACTAACAATAATTGTTTTATAGTATCTTTATCAGCAAGCGTGTATTCATCTTTGAGGAGTTGTACTTTAACATCGATGTCGTTAGGCTTTCTTTTTCTCGTCTCCATCTACACCCTACACGTAACGTACCTGATTAGTTATAAGTAGTTGCAACCGCGTATGAGATCACAAAAAAAGTCGTGAGCATTCTATTCTTACACTTCAAGTTAATGTTTCCTATTTGTGGACTAATGGCTCAAAATTACAAAATAAAAAAACATGACATAGAACAATAAACCCCCGTAGAAAGTCCTCCTCTCAGTTTTGTAAACTTGACTCACTTCTAACACAATAAACAGCTCCTTCCCATCCCATAGCAACGCTAACAAAAAATGTCCCCCTTATGTCTCTTCGCTCTTGACCATTTTGCTCTAAACAATTGTTTTGGCTAGGCAATATGCACAATTTAAGGCTGAGACATAGACATATTTTTTAAGATCTAATTCCTATGTGAAAATTTTCTTTACCGTTTGACATTTAAAGTTTACATCTTCCGAGATACCCATCACTATTTAATTTAATACCTATCGTATATTTATAAACCCGTAGCGTTGAACTCCTGATCACAATGGCAGATGTTGATAGTCCTGAAGTCAAAGTCACGGAACCAACCCCAAAAGTAGAAAAGAAGCAATTTTTGGACCAGGATTTGGGTGAATCTGACTATAACAACTCAGAAGACAAAACTGTCCAAGAATCCTCCAATGACAAAATCGGTACTGACGATAAACAATACGATGCCATTGATTTAGAACCTCAACCAATCACCGATATGAAGTTAACTCCAAACAAAAGTCACAATAGTTTTAATGATAGATCAAGTTACACATTGAGTGAGTCCGGCAGTGGATTCGATAGAGACACCAACGAATGTACCGAGTTTTGTCTTGATTTTTGCACATGTTTCGGGCTCTTTGATAACTGTTGTCCAACTGATGGTGAAGGGTGCCTTACCACTACTGCAACGTTTATCGGTAACATAATTTTCTCATGCTGTAAATGTACATAGTCACAGTCTTAATCATTACAACCACCCCAAAAAATCATAAACTCGGTTATAAAATGTTTTAATCTTCATATCAGACATTTATAGCTAATATACACTTCTAATTAAAGGGTACGTCTCCTTTTATGTCTGTGTAAGTTTATGTATGTTCTACATACTGGTCTCATACAATGTCTCAACCAGACGGAAGTTGGTTTTCTCCGCAACCACAAACTCATTTTGCAACCTTTCACAAAACCGTTTACAAAACCATTCACAAGTCCGATTTTATTATTTCCAGAAACTTATTCATAAAATCATGGAGGAAGATAAGAAACCTAAAAGGGCACTGTCTCATGGGGATGAAGGTATTTTGAAAAAGCCCCAATTGGAACATGATAAACGATACATCAAAGTACCTAATCAAAAACTAAGTAGATCGGTTTCAACCCCTTTAGTTTCCATCATCCATAATTTGTATCAAAGTCAAGATACGAATATACACCCTGTGAAGTCTCATAAGGATAATAAAGTCAAAATACCTCAATTCGAAACTGCAGTGGGTTCTGGAAATGGACCAGTTTTTGAACTGGTTTTCGAACCTGATTTTAAATCAGAATTCAAATCATCAGAATTTAAGTTGAATGATGCAGAAGTAAATGACTTGGAATCTCCTAAGTCCAATATCAAAGGGACAAATATAAAAACCCAATTAGAAAGAACCATACCGGTTCAAGAAAAGAAACCTTACATGACACCTGAACCAACTCCTGATATGAAATCGGTTCCAGATATGAAATCAGCTCCAGATTTGAAATCTGGTCAAACTGAAAGTCTTTTCAACATGACATTACTTCTGACAGGTTCAATTAACCACATGAAACCTCACCTTAGCCCTATTCTTACTAAAGATGAAGTATCATTTGGATCTAATGATTCCAAGAAATTCAGTTTACATGATCCTTATAAAATTGAAGCTGTATCGCCATTAACTAATCCCAATTCGGCATCCACAACTTCTCCTGATAAAGAACCAAGACATGAGAATATTGAAAGTGTTATTGATGATTATATTCGTCTGAGAGATTCAGATGTTAACGAAGATTTAGATCAGTCAACAAAGCCATTAAGTGGTGCAAGTATTCTAAATCCTTTGAAAGGCAATCTGGTCCAAAAGAAAAATTCCATATTTAAAGAACAAAGTGCCTTATTGACTGACACAGTAGCTGATAGTCCTAAATCTATTGAAACCAGCTGTAGCAGAAATGATAGTTACGTTGGTACTACTGAAGGTCACAAGAGTACATCTTCAGGAACATTTCAAGGTACTACACCTAAAAGTAAAGGAAGTTTTGATAAGAACCGTGAGACTATGATAACTATCAGCAAAACTAAGAATAAAACTAAAACATGGACGCTGTTAACGTTCCTTGTGTTATTCCTTATTTCAATTAGTGTCTTAGTTCCATTAGTTGTGTTTTATTCCTATGGTACTGAAGAACTGACTAGGAAGTATTTGGATAGATTGAATGACACCGAAAGGACTGAAATTTTGAAACTGGTACAACTTAAGTATGGTCTAGTTGATATTGGGCCATTTGAGAGATTAGGTGTTAATGAAACTGACGAAAAAATCATGTCCTTATTCAAACATAATTTAACTACCAGTAGAATCTTCAAAGGGGTTACTTATACACCGATAAATTCTATGGAACCAAATTGTGGTACAACTCAAAGAGACGTGGATTTGGATTTAGCATTGCTATCGACTATCACTAATAAACTTAGGACCTATGGAATGGGATGTCACCAAAATGAGTACGTTCTAAATTCTATTCAAAAGTATGATTTAAACATGACATTGTCTATGGGTGTATGGATAGATTCAAACGACACCAGTAATGAAAAACAACTCAGTGAAATGAAGAAAATATTGAAGAAGTATCCAAGAAAATTGTTTGATTCTGTTATCATTGGTAATGAAGTGTTATTTAGAGAAGATATGCCAGACAACGAATTAGTTGGTATTATAAAACAGAGTAAGAAGTTCGTTAAAGACATAGGATACTTGGACTTGAAAGTTGGAACTTCTGACATTGGCCTGGAAATCAATGAATTATTATTAAAAGAATGTGATATAATTGGAGCTAACATTCATCCATTCTTTGGTGGAGGTGAAGTTGAATCAGCCACCAATTGGACCTTTGATTTCTTGAAGTATCAACTTGAGCCATTGAACAAACCTTACCAGACTAAAATAGTCATATCAGAGGTAGGTTGGCCCTATAGAGGAGGCTATAATCAAGCTTCAATCGCTAACCAAACTAATTTCCAGATATTCCTTAACAACTGGGTGTGTAATTCAAAGAATAATGATATTGATTGGTACTATTTTGAAGCGTTTGACGAACCTTGGAAAAAAGTGTTTTATGAAGGAAGTAATAAATGGGAAACCGAATTTGGAATATTCACTTCTGATAGAAAGATGAAACAAGGCATTAGTTTCCCAAAGTGTTTAGATTGATCATGTACATCTATTTATAACTATATACATATTTTATTAAAGTTTATAGATCTCATACAATAACCACAAGTAATATAAACTGAAACATCCGAAACTTATGGTGATATTTAAAATTACAAATAGATCAGGCAAGTGTGCTGGGGGTTCCAAGAAATAATCAATGCAATGATACCCAATGACTACCAAATAACTTATGAGGAAAATAGTATTCCAAAACCAATTTTTTTGAAATAACAAGTTCCCTTTCAATTTGAATCCTCCGATTAACCAATTGATCATTATCAATAAAACACTGTATTGCAATACAAGATGATCTCTCCTCAATAATGGGTATAAACTAAAGGTAGCCATATTGTTAATCCATTGTGTAATTGATATATAATAATGATCGTTCAAACAAAGTAATAATGTACTGGGTATCAAAGGCACCAATACTGTTTTCTCGTGAACTTGGAATGAGAAAAGATAAAATCCCCACGAAGTGGCTGCAAATCCATAAACTAAAGCAAGATACTTGTTGGTGTTTGTGGAAGTCTTTGAAAACTTGGAGTTGAAAACATTCTTATAGAATAGTAACAAACTTGGAGGTAAAATTGATCCGAGCGTAAACAATAATGAAAGTTTCTGTAATTGTTCATTGGTGAAGATTTTCTTGTACTTTATAATCAAATTTGTAGTACACCAAAAATTAGCAACTTTGTCTTCAAAAAGGCCCCTGTTAAATGGAAAAACTCTAATAAGAATTTGAGTCAAGTTTTTAGTGATTTCATCTCGATTCACTATCATGAAAGGGCATAATATTACTAAAACTGTAGCCAATATAGACAAGGAAATCTCAACTAATTTGGTGAACTTGAACTTCAAGATTAAATTACTCCATTTTTTAGTATTAAAATCGTAATAATTATTGAACAACTTACTTAATATGAAAAAGAATATAAATGGTGCATAATATAGGGCCATTTGTTTGAAAAAAATTGAACTGATAAACCATATGGAGGCTAGTATATAACTTTCTTGTAATAAATCCACTAATGAAAATAAAAACAACCCCAACATAACAGAATTGTATTGGAAGTGACCATGGTCAATCAATATCAAACATGGCTGACACATAATAATACAAGTTATAATGATTTGGTCAATTCTACTTATATTCAATTTCCTTCCCATGAATGTTATGAATGCTAATAAAGCTGGAGAATAAATTACCAACTCACTTATTAAACTGGAATATCTCATGAAATTCTTTATTCCAATCGTTTCTAAACCTCTTGACTTACCCAACTCAAACCATTGGGAATTAATTAAACTTCCAAGCTGTCCAAACAAGTACAGGTGGAAAGCAGTTAGTGGTGGATAATCCAAACCCCAATATTCAAGATCAAAGAAGTACCATTGATTGATTGGTAAATTTATGGTTATTTCCATCCAATGTCTTTGAGCCTCGAAATCTCCATTTATTGGTTTCTCTCCTTGTCCCAGGAATGATCCTAATCCTACTGCTGATCTAATTAGCATCGCAGTTATCATTAATATGTATCTTGCAGCCCATTGGTCAGGTGCTCTTTGGAAATTGTAAAGAAGATCAAAAATGGGAGTTGATGAAAACGCACTTTCCTTCAACAACTTCTTATTGACGTTGTGGTGGTTGGGGCTTGCATGATTAACCTTTGATTTCTTCTTAGCCATGGTGGTGTTTGTCGCGATTCAATTCGAAATGGTCCAGGATTTAAGCATTTCTTTCCACACCTGAAAACATTGGTATTTTGGTCTTTTTTTACTTTTTATATTTTTAAACGTCTTATTGAGCTGCCTTGATTTCTTAAAATATACTAAATAAGCATTTACGGCAATATTCGCCGAGAAAATGAAAACTTTTGGCAGCGCTACTTTCTATACAATCAACAGAGGCTGATTACGCTCGTATATTGGCAACTTGTCCGAGTGGTTAAGGAGAAAGATTAGAAATCTTTTGGGCTTTGCCCGCGCAGGTTCGAATCCTGCAGTTGTCGCCATTTTTTTTTCGCTTGCATTGTGCCTGGTTTTGGCTGCGATCACCTTTAACTAGCTTTATTTTTAACAACTTTAAAAGAGGTAAATGCCACGGTCAGCAACTAACACACTCATTATAACCGAGGTTGAGGATGAACTCCTAAAGGATCCTAAACCGCTAATTGAATTTCTTGCTAAGGCTGACAAGAATTGTGAACTTATAAGTTTGCCAAAATTTGGTAGGATCCTTCTAGTTTGTGAAAACAACGTGATATCCCAAGACATTTTTAAATTATTGAAAAACTCCAAACAATGGAATCAATTTTACATAACTTACAGTATCCAAGATAACGAATTCACAGCCTTGTTAGAAGTGGAACAAGAAGTTGATTATTTAGAATTGCCATCTGAGGATGGTAGCAAAAGGTTTCTTATATCGCCACCACTTTCACCCCCACCAGAATGGGATCATTGGGATAGAGTCGAAGAAGGGCCTAACAAAACGGCGATCTTAAATCCGGATGAATTGAGTCATATTTTGTGGGAAAGATTAGGTGGTGTAGATAGTAATCAAGTCAGAAAGTTTCAGGACGCAGAGAGACATCGTGATTTGAAAATTGAACCGCAGGTATTGTTCGAAGACGTAACCAATGATGTTCCTGTCATATTATTAGACCAGGTCGATCCAACCGAACCGATTCCTGCCCCTAGCAAACCGGTGTATAAGACGTCATTACCACCTATAGATCCATAAACTGATAGTATCAATGTCGCGCGATATTTGTATGAGACTTGGTAGAGATGAGATGGAAATTTTTTCAGATTAAGAGATGGCTAAAACAAGATCAAAGGGACCAATTTCTCCCGGTACACCACTTTCAGATAAAATTAAGAAGATAAAATCTAAAAGTAAAGTCGAAGCATCACCAAGTTTAAGAAAAGTGAAAAATGGAAAGGTTGAAAAGAAAACTAAAGCTGAATCAAAAGTTAGTAAATCGGAAGCCAAACCATCAACCCATTCTAATGAAATAATATCTAATAAAGTAGCAGAAGGTGCTATCAAAGAATTAAAAAAGTATGTTGATAAGGAAGACAAACCAACCAAGTCTGAATTATTTGACGAGGAAGATGACCAAAATGTTTATTTACAAATTACTACTAAGAAATTCTATTCTGATAAACCAAACTTCAAACCAAAGATTATCAAATTGAGTAATTCGATAATCAACCAAGACGAAACCAATGATTTCAAAACTTGTGTAATAATCAGGGATCAATTAGTTACTAGTAACGAACAAGTCGACACTATTGAAAATGCTAAGATCCCAACTTTAAGTAAAATCTTGACATTAAAAGACTTAAAGACCGAATTCAAGCCATTTGAAAAGAAAAGACAATTATATAACGATTATGACTTATTCTTAGTTGATGATGCCTTATTGAACTCCTTGCCTTCTGTGTTAGGTAAAGTGTTTTACGATAATGGTAATTCTAAAATTCCCTTACCAATAAGAGTTGTGTCTAATTCTAATCCAAAACAATTGTCCCTCGAGACTTTCAGGAATCAAGTCAATAAATGTTTGTCATCAACTGCATTCTTACCACCTATGGGGGTTAATATTTCAATCAAATTTGGTGCCATAAACAAATCTCTGATTAACCAATTGGTTGAAAACTTGCAAGATGTTGTCAAAACCTTTGATAAAAATGCCTTGAGATCAATTATGTTGAAGACCTTGAATTCTCCTTCGTTGCCTTTGTATTACAGTGACAAGATATATGATGATTCTGACGTATTAGAAAATGTTAAACCCGTAGCCAAATCCAAAGACGAGTTATCAGCCTTCGAGAAGGGATTATTGGAAATTGCTAATGTCGATGAAGTTTCTAAGGTTGTTGGTAAGAAGTTAAGTAAGAAGTTGAAACAACAAAATTAAGTAAGTATAGCATGAATATATTAATGATCTAATTGTATTTCTTTGTAGATTCGCATTTGCAGCCAAAGCGAGCATTTATCATAATGTGGACTCTTGAACTAGAGACCACCGGTGGAGTTAGTATGTAGGAGTTCAATGGTCAAATTGGTGCAAATTCTTACTAACACTATAGTACTACAAAAATATCTAGTTCCAAATCTGCTTTATTCAGTCGGAAGGGATATCGAGCCAAATAATAAAAACTTCATTCAAATTAAAAACTTCAGTGTTTCCAAACAGCATCTTACAATAGAACCCCAATCTGTGAATGTTGAAGATTATCAAACAATCACCCCTTTAAAATTCACACTTTTGACCAAAGCCAGTACGATAATTAATGGAGAGAAGTACAAGGGAAAATCTGATGCCCCTTTAGTCAAGATATTTGATGAGCTTAACTTAGAAATAAAATTTAAATCAGGAGCAGAAACATTATCATTGAAGTGGACTCCTTTAACGGTTTATCCTGTTAATGATAGTATCAAGCAAAGGATTATGCAAGCGAGCAAATATGTAGATTTAAGGTGTAGTCCTATAAACCACGCCTCGATAATAATAGCAGATGATAGTTTAGATCATGAAATTGCAGTCACTGTCTTTCATCACGATAAACGTATCATTAAGTCTGAATGGTTAAACCATGTTGAAGAAAATCATAACATAGAGGACTTGGCCAAGTACACAATTAATAATTTAACAGAGCAGAGCGATATTTTGAAGGATTATATGTTTTGTTCAGTAGATAATGATTCGATGGTTGGTAGATTGTTAACAAAGAAAGGGTCCAAATTTTATTATGCTAATCATGAAGATTTCGAGAATATTGAACAATTCATTCTGTATATCAAGAGTTTTGAAATATCCAATAAGCAAATAGTGATATTCGATAATGAGTCAAGTTCAATAAAAGATTATGTTACCGATTTAAACGGGGAAATAGCCACCATTGAAACTTTATATAAGGTGGTAAAGCTGAACGACATTTCTTTGTTGAAACCTATTCAATTGAATAAGAAAAGAGATATTAGGTCTGGTTCTGAATCAATGACAGTACAAGCACCAACACAAGAAAGAAAAAGACGTAAAATAAAGAAAGCCAATATTATGGATTTCTTTTCCATAGATTCTCAGAACATTGGAAATATTGAAGAACAGGCTGAAGAAAGTATACCTAGTATTATCGCTTCAGAGGAACCTAAACAACAGGAGCCTCAGATAGAAAGTCCCTCGACAAACAAACAGAGTGCACAAATACCAGAGAGTGATGAAGAACCTGAAAAGCTTTCTTTGACTCAACCTCCACAACATTCACAAAAGAATGAAATAAATGACAAGCGAAAGAAGATAACGTATAGTGAACTTGCGCAAACAGAAACAACGGAAATAACTGTAGATGAGCCAAAGTCTAAGAAAATGAAAACAAACCCTGGTCTGTCTTTCTATGAAGCAGTGAAAAACGCCAAAGCCGAAGGCAATAAAGTATTCAATGAGAATTACAATGAGGATGATGATGATAAAGATTTGAGTGACAGAATTGATGATCTTGTGCTAGTAGAAACTGTTGACATTGTCCTTAGACCTCCACAAGCACCCAAGAAAACTTCACAAGCACTTACAAGTCGTAAGAATTTCAAGAAATTCAAGAAGAATATCAAAATTCAATCTATTGTAACGAGATCAATTATGCCAGTAACAGCAGATGAAAAAGTTAAGGCTCAAAAAAGTATAGTTGTTGAGGATATGGAGGATAAGGCGTCCTCCGAATTTAAAGGCATAATAGGATCCGTAAAAGGCTACAATCCCAGTGAGGATTATATAAATTATTTACAAAGTTCAAAAGGATCAAATCCTTTATTTGTCGGAAATGATTCCCAACCTTCCCAGGCCCCTTCCGATAATGGGAAAAGTTCGATTCCTAATAATAGAAATATGATGAGCCTACCTACTTTTGATGACAGTGATGATGATGATGAATTACCCAAATTTGCATTTACTAAATAACCTTAACCTTACCCTATATACAATACACACTTAAAAGTCCATCTCATAATCTTCGTCGTTCAAATGAATTCCACAGAATCCCATAGCCCTAAAATAAGTAGTATGAGTCTGTAAATAATTGTGAGAAAACAAATCAAAAACTCCTTTAAAATCACCTCTTATACAGTCTGGATTATTTCCATCATGGCAATCGATAACCTGATTATTGGTTGGAGATGTCTCCAGTGATGAACAGTTCAAATAAATTTGATTATCAAATTGATAGTATGACTCTAATACGTTGCCATTACTGGGTATTGTAGGGACAATATCATTACGATGAATGACCCTGAAAAACTTCCTTGAAAAGGAATTATGGATTATAGGTTTCGAACTTCCCATAACTTCATCTACCCAGTTTACAAATGGTTGGTTTCCTAGTAAAGGTTGACCCATTGTTATCAAAGTCATTTTGTCATATCCTAAGTCCAAATAGTACAATCCTAGTAGTAACCCCACAGATCCCCCTAAGGAGTGTCCAACTATTAATAATTCATAATTTTCGTCTTCCAATTCCTTCTTAAGGATACTATCAATCTGTAACAAAGTATGTAAATAATAACCATAAAATCCTCTGTGAACTTTACATTTGGGTCCACAGTTCCTTAAATTTGAGCCTAAATTGTTATATGCCACCATATCTACTTTTATATCAGTATAAGAATCAAATATGGAGTGTGTTCCTCTTAATGATACCACAATTGTTTTCTTAGCCGGATTTATGTCCCTTGCATCATCATAATTGAATATATTATCATAAGTAATGGCAATATACCCAGAAACGGAATCATCAAAGTACCATTGATGAATTAATGTCATATTAGGAAATGACTTTTCACAGCTCAAGTCACATTTGAACGGTGGTTCTATTTGTGATGTTGTAGAAACACAATAAGCAATATCAATTAGATGTGCATAGGTAAACATGTTTTTGTAAATTATAGGATCCAAAACATCGGGACTGTTGATTATCAAAGGATTTTGGTTTCTGTACACTAAGGGATTGGTACTTCTGCATAGTGTTATATTAAATAATATATATAGTAGCCATATATATAAAGTCATCTGATAAGGTTTTTGTGACTGCGCACTCAGATAAGTGACATCTCCACATTTGAATTTATGGGGTATAGGATTAGGATGAGTATAATTAAGAGGACGATTAGCAAGTAGAATATGATTAGTTTTAATTGAAGTTTGTCTTCAGGATGTTTTCCTTGATGTTTTACTTTAGTCTTAGACCGAGACTTGGTTCTACCTGACTTTAGTTTGCTGTGAAAGGGTCCTATATGAGGCGCTTCAAAAATACCAAAATTACCTAAACTTGCCAACTGATACATAATTGGAATCAATGGTATTAAAATCATTACACTCAATAATGTATCACCTGTTTCAAACACAGTAGTCATAAACTCAAAACAATATAAAAGAGCATTTTCCAATTTCTTTACAATGACTACACTTTGGGCAGATAATGTTTCTAAGAAATCATACCCAAACAAAATATACTTGAGCAAGT
This sequence comes from Yamadazyma gorgasii, assembly GCA_003708985.3. Taxonomy (NCBI): domain Eukaryota; kingdom Fungi; phylum Ascomycota; class Pichiomycetes; order Serinales; family Debaryomycetaceae; genus Yamadazyma; species Yamadazyma gorgasii. The sequence continues at coordinate 683,239 of PPPC03000006.1, read as the reverse complement.
TGTCAACCTTTTCATTAGCCTCCTCTATTCTTGTTAGAATATCAAATGCCTTTTTGTCTATATTATCTAAAACGTCCCCCATTCTCTGGTCAGCATGAAGAATTATGTTTTCTAAACTGTCCAATAACCCATGTAAGAAGGAATCAAAATTCTCTGTACTAACTTGTAAAGCATTATCATTTTTTTGTATTCCAGATTCTATATTGATGAGCATATTCCTTATTCTCTGGGTAATATCCTCGTTTGCAGCCAAATTTTCATGAATGCTTTTCTCTTTTGTACCGATGTCTTCTAATATCTCATTGAATCCACTTAATTTATCTATAACGTCATCTACTGTGTCGGCCACTAAATCTTTTATCACGTTGCATTGATCACTTATCGAGTCCTGCAATTCAGAAACTGTCTCTTGGATGTTGTTCTCTATTATACTGTTGAATATCTCAGTCAATTCAAGGTTCAAAAAGTTTAAATTGACTGCCATTTCTTTGATGTCAATCCCAGAATTTTCAAGAAAGGAATTCAACACACTCAAAGTGTTTTCAAAGCTGGTCTTTAAACTTGTTACTGAACGGTTCAAATCTTTCAATGTACCATCTTCAAGTTTGGTAAGTCTTGAAGTAATAGAATTGCTTAAATCCATCAATCCATCTAATTTAATTTTCAAGTTATCATAAAGGCTATTGGTATCTTTCAATGACAGGGAGAATTCTTGGTTTAGTTTTTGAAATACGCTTGTTATATTAGTGTATAATCTTATTATCTGATCTTTCTCATATGGAACCGATTGCTCGTAGCATATCTTGCTGATTTCTCTATAATTTCCGCTGAATATTGTCCAATATTGTGGCACCTTTTCAATAGAGCCAATACATTCATCATAATCGTCTTCGTTATTCATGTACCTACAATTCAAAGGTGTGACGATATTCAAATTGTGCATTTCACATAAACTTAATTTCAAGGCCAGATACTTTCGTTCAGCATTGTCTATATTATCTGATCCGTCCTTACATTTGTCAATTATGCCCTCTAGAGCCGCTTGTAAGCATTCGGAGTTCTTCTTATTTAAATGATCTAATGACCAAATATAATTCTGGGGGATATTAGATTGCTGCCCATGACAGTAACCTTGAAGAAAAGTTAATATTACAACTGCTTTAGCTAAAACCATAAATATTCCCGGTTAAAACAGCAGATCCTTCTCTTTTATATCTGAAACATTTTACCACACCGAGATGTTTCAGATTTTCTCAGGTCTACAAAACTAACCCACAAAATCGGAAACCAAGTCTCAGAAAAAAATTGTGAAAAATCAATGCTTAAGTCTACGCCAAAACCGGCATACCTTCGAAGGCTTTATAGCTCTAACACTTCACAGTTGTTCACTTCTAATACTAGTATTCCCCAACAGGATGAAAGCTTTGAAGAAACCGTCGAAATACCTAAAAGACCCGTTATACAACCTACCAATAAAGTTCATCACGAAATGTTAAGTCCTGAATATATTAGAGATTTGGTGATCAAACCGAGTTTTAACGATATTTTTTATACCAGTTTAAGGTTTAACAGTCCATTTTTGGGAGATTCGTCATATAAAGTGATACCGAAAGATAAAACACAATCGCCAGAAGCTGTTAACTTACTTTTCAGTAACATTACTCAAAAGTATATGAAGGTGTTCAATGATCAGATCTTCGAATTAGATGAAATCCCCGAAACAGTTATAATACCAAGGTTGATTCCAAGTGTTTATTCTGCTATTGAATCAAGAATACTTAATGGTGATGATGCTTATGAATTAATAAATCGTTTTTCACTGAAATCCCGTTTGTTAAGTCAAGTTAACGCACCTTTTAATAGTGATTCTGTCTGTATTTACTTGCTAGAAAGTTTTAAAGATGACGATGTCGAAGAATTTAAGAAGTTGATAACATTCCTAAAAACCAATAGAACTCTTTTCACCTTAGAAGAGTTCAACAGAATAATTGAGAAGTTCATAGTGATCTTAGATCCAATAAAGAACAATGAAATAATTCAACAAAGTTGTGAATTCTTTCTGTTTTGTAATTTTGATTACAAAAGTATTCATCCATACCTTATCAATGAATTGGCTAAAGTTTATGCTAGAAATAAGGATACAGCTAAAACTGGAGAAGTCTTAGCACATCTCATTGAAGATCTTCATCTCAAACCTTGTCAACAAACTGTAACTGATTTTTTGGCAGCTTATCAACACCAGAAAGTAAGCAAGGTTGATTTCGTAAGACAAGCCGGATGTTTAAAGTCAGTCATATTTTCAATGCAATTAACTGTTCCTGTTTCGACCATTATCTTAAACAATGGTATTGATACAACCGTTGAACTAGATCATTTCTTAAACTTAATTTTGCTGGACACTAATAAGAATTTATTCCCTGAATTAAGTAACCCAATGATAAGGAAGCTATTGGAAATAATAAATCCTGAGGATTCTGTTTATTTATCCCAGTTTATAACGAGATTACTTAAAGAGGGATTAATACTACAGGAAGATACAAAACAAAAGGTAATAGATTTTTATAGAGACATTAATCCTAAAAATGTCCAATTTATTAAATCCATCTAATGTACATAGTCGTAAATAGTCATAATCGTAAATCATTAACATTTCACCTATCAGGTTCATTATTCAATATCACATTCATTTCACTGGAATTAACCGAAACTTCATCATCAGCAACACTAAAAGGAGTATGTCTTCTCCAACTGTTAGCACTTTGGCTCCTCTCATTCTCTCCATAATTACTGTAGAATCCATTAGTATAAACATAAAATCCATCATCACTTGCAGTGTCGATAGGATCCATTACATGAAGATTGTGTCTTTCTTTCATATCATCATTTGGGTAAAAGTACTCTTCATCTAAATGTCTTCTGGAGAAGATTGATCTTCTCATAAAACATACCATAGATACTAGAACAGCAAGACATATGACTGGAAGGATTTGTATCCATCCTAAAAAGCTTAAGTTGGGAGTAAATAATAATATATCGGACAACAATCCAAGTAATGTGAACAAACATGACAAAATCGAAAGCACTAGTTGAATATTAAGGAAAGGTATAAGATTTATCCCTCTTGAAAGTTTTTCTTGATTTGGTTTTGCTTCTTGTGGTTCTCCAGATGTCTGTGAGTCTATCTGTTGCTCTTGGGTCTGTTTGATCATCCTCTCTTGCCATATTTCTCGAACGTATAATCCTACTATCAATAAATAACATCCAATGACACTTATACCTGTTAAGGCGAACGCAACCACATGAACAACCAAAAGCTTGGAAATACTATATCTAGCATCTGATGGTAGTTCTACACCTGTAGAGTCATGGTTTTCTAAGAAATTTCCTCCTGGTGGATAACCTATACCAGGGGGTGAACATCGATTATGAACATAATCACACAACCCAAACACCCCAAATGCTATGTTATTGTATTTCGCAAAGTATAAAGAATATTTCCCATTATGTCCTGTTATGGGCACTGATATAACCGGTAATAATTGGACTATAAAGCTTATCAGTGAAAGAAAAGCTATTAATAGTAGACCTTTGTTCATAGTAAGTGTCGCACCTCTAATCTCAGCCTCATCTCACTCCTTGGCGATTTATATCTCTATATCCTTTTTGAGGCCAAAATATGCAGATCTTCCTTCTCTTACTACCTGGAGTTGTTTAACCAGATTGGCAACAATCGATTCTTATATAGCCAAAAAAAGCTAAATCTATATAAAATCGACTCTCTCACGTGATGTTACCTCATACTTTTTATTGCGACCTATGGGTGTAAAACTTATTATAATAATTTCAATAGCGTTGATTTCTGTTTTAATTTCAAACAAACAATTATTGAGTAAATCTTTAACACATCAGACACTTAAGCAGTTTCATTGGACAATGACATCAATTCCTGCAAATCACAAATACCATAAAGAACTAGAAATTGCTACGTTACTGGTCAAAAGAGCATCCATATTAACTAAGAAGTTAAGTGATTCGATTGCAACTACCAGAAGTTCAGGATCTCAAATCAAAGAGGATAAGTCCCCTGTCACAATTGGAGATTATGCTTCTCAAGCAATTATCAATAACGCCATAAAACTCAACTTTCCTGACGATGAAATTGTAGGTGAAGAAGATTCTGAAAGCCTTAGAGACGGATCTGAAGACGCTAAAAAACTTAGTGCCAAAATCTTGGAAATCATTCAAGATGTTCAAAATACTACCAAGCAATCATCATCCAAAATAGGTGACTTGAATGACCTTGAATCAGTCTATAAAAATATTGATTTTGGTAATTCTAAAGGTGGTTCAAAAGGTAGATTTTGGGCTTTAGATCCTATTGACGGTACTAAGGGATTTTTACGTGGTGACCAGTTTGCTGTTTGTTTAGCATTAATCGAAGATGGTAAAGTTGTATTAGGTGTTATCGGATGTCCAAATCTCCCAGCAAAAATCGTTTCAAATCAAGAACTGAGCGGTGTCAAAGGTGGATTGTATTCTGCAATTAAAGGCGTTGGATCATTCTACACTCCATTATTTGAATCCAGTGACTTTGTACCTTTTTCAGAACAAACTCCAATCAAGATGACTGCTGAAACCTCCCCACTGAAATTAAAAGTTGTCGAAGGTGTCGAAAAGGGCCACTCTTCTCATTCTACTCAATCAATAATTAAGTCCAAGTTAGGCTTTGATGAATCGACGGTATCTCAACAAACCATAAATTTGGATTCTCAAGTCAAATATTGTGTCTTGGCTTCTGGTCAAGCTGATATCTATTTAAGATTGCCTATAAGCGATACTTACCGTGAAAAGATTTGGGACCATGCTGCAGGCAATATCTTAATCTATGAAAGTGGTGGAAAAGTTGGTGATATTAATGGAAATGAGTTAAATTTCGGTAAAGGAAGGACTCTCGATTCCCAAGGAGTCATTGCCAGTAACAAGGAAGTTTTCGATAAGGTCATTAGTTCTGTAAAAGAAACTTTAGCTCAGTAGTTGTATATAGCCTAATATATTCCAAATTAGATCTATATCTCATTCCTTAGGCAATTACAAAATTTGGCTGCGAAAATGTCAGATTCGGTCTAGGAAACTTTTATCTATAGGAAGCAATAAGCAAATGTTAGATACGAAAATTGGTGTAGGAAACTATAGTTTCAGCATATTTGACGAGGAACTTATATATACCCCAGAAATTCAACTCCCCAGAATTTTTTTTCTGTTCTACTTCGAAGTACATATGCCAATTGTTCTTCAATATCATTCAGCTATTTCCAGCTATGCTATAGCTCCACTACCAAAGAAAACCATTGCTTTCCCTAACGTCAAACAAATGGAAAGTTTTGAAGAGGAGATTTTAAGTATTGGGAAATATTTTGCTTTAAAAACTTGTAACTGCTGTCATTCATTGTTCTGTGAAATTAAATGCAAAAATGTTAGAGCAAGATTACTGAAGCAGCTTCATCAGCATCAGGCCAAATTCCTTGCTAAAGTACTACAGAGATTGCCATTCTTGTACTGCAGCTCCCAGGAAGTTGAAGAATATCACTGGAGAAAACTTGCATATGACTTGTATCAAGATTCTTCATTAATTCCTGATGTTGTTAGATATCAACTTGGACCTGACTATTTTATCAGTTACGGTTGTATTGTCAACCAACTCAAAAGAGAGTTCTTATTGTTATTCAACAAGAATACTAAGAATGGAATCTTTCGTTGCAGACATAGGGACGGTATCTGTCATTCAAGTAATGAAGTCGTCAGCTTTGAGAATAAAGTCTTACAATTTAGAGAGAAATCTTTAAGTGAAGACTATGAATATTTCACACCCGAAGAAATGAGACAAGTCATACTTAGTGGTGATAGAAATACCGAAGATTTCAATGATGGTTCAATAGATAAAGATGCTAAATGTCTAACTGAGTGGTATCATAGATGGGGCTTTGTGTACGAGACAAACAGAGACGCTATTGTTGCCTTAAAATTAGAGATTTGGAATTATGAACAGGAGCTGAAATTCATGGACTATTTGTTGAATCTTCATTTGGAGTATGCTAATATCCCAGCTTCAAATATTAGTATTAAAGACCAAATCTTGAAGAAGAAGGATCTCATTAATAGTGAGTATCTTCCTAGGTTATATATACTTCAAGCTCAGAAGTTAGAGGCATTAAGTAAAACTGAACCTAAATCTGAAGAGTACAGACGTCTTTTCAGTTATTGAAAGGTAATTTTTATGGTTATATCTATGTACATTTAATATACTATTTACAATTAATCAGTAAACTCGACTACATAATAATTTTGTTTACCAGATCTTATCAAGAGCAACTTATCATCCAACAAATGTTGTTCTCTATCAAATAAGATTAAATCATCTGGATCATTGACTTGATCTCTCTCAATTCCAATATAAATTCCACCAGATTTGATAAGGTTTTTGGTTTCCGATCTTGATTTGTTCATGACTTTAGATAGCAACGTGCTTAATTTTAAATCGTCATATTGCAATTCGTTTCTGTTGAACTTCACCAATATACCCGACTTCCTAAAAGCATTTAATAATTTATCAGCAGTCACTGTTTCGTTGAATGGTTGGTCAGGGGTGGGGAAAAGAAAACTGGTGATATATGCCATCTCATCTCCAACACCTACACCGTGAACTAAATCCGTGACTTCACGAGCTAATACTCTTTGAGCTATTCTAAATGCAGCGTCTGATTCATGTTGGGCCATTATTCCTTCAATTGTTGATAATGGTAATAATGTGAAACTTTTCAAAAGTCTGGAAACCATTTCATCAGGTACATTAATAAAATACTGGTAAAGTTGGTAGGGACTAGTGGCTGCCTCATTTATAAAAACAGCATTTCCAGCCGATTTGCCAAATTTGGCTCCTGAAGGTGTTGTTAACAATGGTACAGTCATTCCATAAGCAGGGATATCTTTATCTTTTGGATCACTTTTAAGAGTCTTTTGTAATCTTGATATTAAGTCAATTCCAGCTGTAATATTTCCCCATTGATCATTTCCTCCTACCTGCAAATTAACCTTGTTATTTTTAAACATATGCCAGAAATCATAAGCTTGTAAGATTTGATAAGTGAACTCATTAAATCCTAAACCAGATTGAGACTCTAGCCTGGACTGAACAGAATCTCTGCCTAGCATGGCTGATACTCTAATATGTTTACCATAAGTTGCTAAAAAGTCCAACATCTTGATATCCTTCCACCAGCTCTTATTGTTCAATTGCTCGGCACTCCCCAATTGTTTTACAGGATAATTCCTAGACTTGGCATACTCAATACCTCTTTGGATGAACAATTTCATTTGATTTTGAATGTTTTCAACGTTTGTTTCTCTTTCCAGCTCTTCGATTTGAGTCCTTTCGGTAGTTCTGCCACTTGGATCACCAACTGCACCGGTGGCACCACCTACTAAAGTCACAACATCATGACCTCGTAAATTGAAATGTAACAATGTCATTAATGGTAAAAGATTACCAAGATGTAATGATTTAGCAGTTGGGTCTGCTCCACAGTATAACTTAAACTTGGCCTGTGAATCCTTCTGAGTTAATTTATAAAGATCGTCATTGGTTATAGACTCAATAAGATATCTAGCTTGTAAATGACCAATCAATGAAACCTCGAAATCGGGCCCATACGATTCAGGTTTAGTTAATGTTTCAATTTTAGGAACAATTGTCACTGTTTCAGGAAGCTTTTCATCTACTTCAACATTCGTGCTATTGAATCTCTTCAATATAGTACCAAATGTTTTATAACTCCCGAGGGTTTTAGATCTACAAACCCCGGCTCTAAGCATATCGAATGTCAAATCTCAAAACTTCTCAAAGTGAATTTTAGGACCTCATTTTTAGAGCAGCCCATCTCAACACGACTTTGCATATATAAACATTTTAACAGCATTTTCTTGTTTTATAAAATGTCCAATGCAGAAGTTAACCTTACTAATAGTGTCTTAGATGCTTCGGGGTTATCTAAGAAAAGGAAGAGAAAGAGGAACAATAAGAAGAATAATAATCCCAATCAATCGAGAGATGAGATACGATCAGAGACCTTAGTTCACGGTTCAGGGAAGAAGAAAATATTTGAGGAAGAAGCAGATATCAAAGCTGCAGAACCTGTTGTTCAAAAGATAATAGAACCAAAAGTTGACCATAAAGAAAGCCCCACACCAAAAGAAAACTTCAAAGCAAAGGACGGCCCAAATCCTAAAGCTAATGGTAAGATAACTGATTTCTTTAAAAGCAGTCCTAACCCTAAAGAATCCAATACCTTCAAACCCAAGCCATTTAATAAAATTAAAGATAAAAAAGTCACAAAGTTCTTCGATAAAACTCCAGATGAAGACGACTTCTATGTACCTTCGAACTTGAATAGAACTCAAATGGCAGATAAAGCTCAAGAACTTTTACAAATAAGAAAATCACTCCCAATTTATGAACACAAAGATGAAATAATCAAACATATACAAGACAACCAAGTAGTGGTAATAATAGGGGAGACTGGGTCAGGTAAATCTACACAAATTCCTCAATTCCTTATGCCTATAAATAAAAGACAAATTGCCGTAACACAACCACGTAGAGTTGCAGCTTCTTCTTTAGCTCAGAGAGTCAGTGAAGAATATGGATGTAAATTGGGAGAGACTGTTGGGTATCAAGTTAGATTTTCTAATGTTAGTGATAACAAATTAACTAAGTTGAAATATTTGACTGATGGTATGTTATTAAGAGAAATTATGCTTGATGCCAACTTAAACAGATATTCAACCATTATCATTGATGAAGCACATGAAAGAACAATCTTAACTGATATGATATTAGGGTTTTTAAAACAATTGTTGAATTCGGGTAAAAGACCTGATTTAAAGATTATTGTGATGTCAGCTACCTTGAATGCTGAGTTGTTCAGTGAATTTTTCAAGGCACCAATCTTGTATATAGAAGGAAGAACATTTCCTGTGTCCAAATATTATCTCCAAGATCAATCTGACGATCTTGTCGAAGTTATGGTTAGAGCAGTTGTTCAAGTGAATTTAACAGAACAGGAGGGTGATATTTTAGGATTTTTACCTGGTCAAGAAGAAATTGATAATGCAGTAAATTATCTCCAGAACTTAGCTCCAGGTTTGCCAAAAGAGGCTCCTTTAATTGTACCATTACCACTTTATGCAGCATTATCGCCGAGTCAGCAACTGAAAATTTTCGAATCCTTACCGAAAAATAGAAGAAAAGTCATCTTAGCCACCAACATTGCTGAAACGTCTATTACTGTAAGTGGGGTAAGATATGTCATTGATTCAGGGTTAAGAAAGGCAAAGGTATGGAAACATGAATTAGGATTATCTTCGTTATTGACGACCACCATATCCCAAGCATCTGCAAAGCAAAGAGCTGGAAGAGCTGGAAGAGAAGCAAGTGGTAAAGTTTTCAGGCTCTACCTGGAGTCAGTATACAATGAATTACCCAGAGAGCAAGAATCTGAAATAATGAGAAATGATATAGTATTACCCATATTAACTTTAAAGAAAATTGGAGTTGAAGATTTGTTAAACTGGCCGTGGTTAGAGCACCCAGGGGAATCCTCGATTTTGAGTGCATTAACTACATTGCATTCCTTAGGAGCATTGAATGACAATGGTAACATTACAAGCTTAGGTTATAAAATGGCAATCTTGCCGTTACAACCGCAATTATCGGCCGTTTTGATCAGTGCTATGGATTTTGGAGTTTTGAAAGACGTTATTGATATAGTGTCATGTTTGTCTGTCGATAATCTTATTCTCAATATAACTAGTGGAGATGGGGAACTTCGGGATGAAATCAACATAAAGAGAAGAAATTATTGTCCATTGGGATGTAGTTTTGGAGATTTGATTGCCTTCAAAGAATATTTTGCTTATTTCGAAGAACTCAATAATCAAGGAAATATTGAAGAGCTCAAAGATTGGTGTAAGGAATTGCATTTGAGTTATAAAGGATTCAAGAATGTAACAAGAGTTAGACAACAATTAAAGGACTATATGTTTGGATTAATCAGGCAAGATGATAGTTTAACGAGTGATGAAAGGAGTAAACAATTGAATACCCTAAAATCCCAATTAGCAAGAGAAGATGAGGATTTTATTAAAAAGCCTTTGGATACGACTAATATTCTTAAGTCATTCTTAAAAGGATATATTATGAATACAGCAATTGGAATGCCAGATAGGTCCTACAGAACATGTACTAATGGACAGTTGATTAGTATACATCCATCATCAAATTTATTCGGTAAATCTAATTTATCAGCAATTATGTATATAGAGTACGTTTATACTGTTAAGGGTTATGCCAGAAGTTGTTCTGCTGTTGAATTATCATGGATACAAGAAGTGGCCCCACATATTTTAGGAGGCAGTAAGGTTGGCATTAATTCTTAACCATCGCATATATAAGAATAATAGTAATACAAATTTCGCAGCCATTTTTACATCCTTAATTTCGCAACCTCTGATCTTACTGTAAATACGCGATATGGATGAAAAGCCTTTACCCTTAATTCCATGGAATGATTCAGAACCTATAGATGAATCCATAGTGAGGGAAGATGATTGGTTGGGATTCTACGGGTATTCCATGCTCATTGTTAGTTGGATCATTTTCACAATTTCATTGAATACCTTTTTCAAATTATGGAGGTTTATAATATTCCCTCTCAAGTTTGATAATAGTACAATCATACTATATGGGAAGCTAAAGAATCATTTTGAAGTCATTGATTCGTATGTAATAAAGTTATGGAATATTTATATAGTAATATGGTGGTGGTCAATAGTATCTTGGGTTGGGTTGAAGTTGTTCAAACATTCAAAAAGTGCCCGTCCTGAGTCTGCTTCGACAAATAGAACCGTAGAACATTGATTTATAGAATTATTTGGTTTGGGTATGATTAATATAAAATGAATAGAAATTAAGTTAGCTATGTATTAAATTAGTTGGAGACATGAACTTTCTACTTAATGGGTTTCAACGTCCCTCTAAGATCCATCTTCACCTCTTGATTTTGTCCATTCACCTTTTCCAGTCTGTCTACCCTTGGTACCAACCTTGGAAGCATTAGAGGCTTTACCGGTGGAATTTTTCAATTCTTGATGAAAAGGTAATATAACTTCATAGTACAACTTCAAGGCTTGATCGTCATTTAATGGAGACCGAGAAATGTTGCTCAAAATATATTTCTTCATTTGCACATAACCAATGAATTTAATAGTTTTATTAACTTTTGGTAGATCTGATACAACTGATGATTTCGGGATGACTTTATCCTTATTGGTAATATATTTGCTGGATAAATCGATAATATAAGCATCATTAACTCCAATGACCCAACTCATTTTTTTACCCCAATTATCACAATATAAGCTAGGCTGATCAAATGCTGCTTCACAAGGATCTAAATGGACCCATCTTTTCAAATTATTACTATAATATTCACACCAAACATGATCTTCATTGTTCCAGGCGTATCTGATTTTGGAATCAGCACCTAAAAGAGCTTTTAAGATCAACAAAAAGCAGTTCACCCATTCTCCACATCTACCACGTCTAGTTCTTAATAAACTAACAGGATTATTTATACGAGGAAACATAAGTTTGATATCACATGTTTGACACTCATAGACCTCAATTCTTGAAATTTCGTCTGGGTTGTTCTTTGAGGTTGGGGCTTCGTTGGCGATCATTACCATATTATCGCCATCCTTGTGACAAGTATAACATTCAGGTTTATTGACCCACTTAAAAAAATCATTCTTGAAGTAATCCAACAATTCGAGTACTAACAAATCTTCATAAGCCAATTTTGGGTTTGAGTTGTCTTCTTCTCTTTTTTCTACTCCTCTGTATATCTTACCCAAATCAACTGTGTCCAAGACTTTATCTAAATCTTCAGGAATATTGTACCTTCCAATTGATGAAGTTAGGGTTGCAAACTGACCAATGAATTGTGAATCACTGGGAATGAGTTCTCTGGTAATAGGCTTGTTTTTCATTAAGAATTTATCAAGTTCACGGTACCATCTTTTCGAATATCCCACAATCAATTCACGTTCCAATGTTTTGTAATCTGCCATGTTCGCAAACACGATAAGGTGGACTTACTAAGCAAAGAACTTTTATGTAATCTAATGTTGTTGGATAGGTTGATTATTAATCAGTATTAAGTTCTGTTCGAATAAATTAGCAAATTCTTGACGACGTTTTGAATTTGATTATAACTTCTTGGTTGATCGAATTTGTGAATTTTGCAATTCAAAGAATACTGAGATTTATCTCAGCCACAAATAGAGAACATTATCACAAGTGTAAAATTATAAAAAATTAAAATAGCCAAAAAAGTCACCAGAGGAAACATGACACAATTCAATAAATACAGAGAGTTCTCTTGTGATTCAAAAAATTCAGGGCCATGTTACTACTCAAAAATGGTGTTTCATTATTCTTGTATAGTGTGAAAGACAATTGCGAAAAATTAATCACGTAGTAAAACATTATGAGTTGTGAAGATGAACATTTCGGTCATAATCATGGCAATGGTGGAGGGGGCCATAACCATAACCACAATGACCACAATCACAGTCACATTGCACCAATTCCTACCAACGAATCCCAATCGTTAATCAATAAAGTAGATACTCCACATATTACTGCCCTTAATCTATCGAATCATCAGGAAGACCTAGGCAAATTATTTAAAACGTCAACCCAGAAGTATCAATTAAAGCCCATAATAAAATCTGATTGTGACAGTCAATTGATTATTAATATCCCATTCTTGAATAGCTCAGTTAAGTTGTTTTCAATAATTTTAAGAACCAATGGTGATAAGTATTGTCCTAAGACCATTAAATTATGGAAGAACGATAAGACCATTGATTTTGACAATGCCAATGAAAAGAAACCTCACTATAAGATTGAACATCCTCGAATTGGAGTAATGTACAATGATGACGACGACGAAGTACCTGAAACTTTAGAGAACGATAATGAATTCGTAGAGCATTTCTTACCAAGAAGCACCTTTACTGGAGTTCAACAGTTGACGTTATTCATTGAAGATATTTGGGATGACGATGAAGACGAATGTCACTTACATTATATTGACTTAAGAGGAGAATTTACAGAATTAAGTAAAGACCCCGTTATTACTCTTTATGAACTGGCTCCAAACCCAGCTGATCATAAGAATTTAACTGCTACTGAGTCTACAAATTATTCGTTAGGAAATTAGGGTGTTGAAAACAGTAACCCGGCCAAATTAGGATATAAGGAACTTCATCTGATGTCACACGCACCATATTTGACGTCAGCTTACGTTATACGTATATGAAATTATGAATGTATGTCTTTAATGTTTTGCATCTCCTAGAAACTAAGTCAGCTAACATCGTATTACCACTCTAATCTTACTGATCTACCCATTACTGGATTAAATTGAGCCTAAAACGGTGGCTGCAAATTTCCCACACTCAGTTCTCATCATGGTCAACTCATACCCGAGCTCAATCACCAGTTGTCGAAAATCGAGAAAAAACTCAATTTAAATAATCCTTGATTCTCTTATAAAATTATTTCAATTGTATCAAAATGGTTAAATTAATCTTAGTTAGACACGGACAATCCGAATGGAATGAAAAAAATTTATTTACTGGTTGGGTTGATTGTAAATTATCCGATGTTGGTAGAAAAGAAGCTAAAAGAGCTGGTGAATTAATTAAAGAAGCTGGTTTAGTTGCTGACGTCTTATACACTTCCAAATTATCAAGAGCCATTCAAACTGCTAACATTGCTTTAGAGTCAGCTGATCAATTATACATTCCAGTTAAAAGATCATGGAGATTAAATGAAAGACACTACGGTGACTTACAAGGTAAAGACAAAGCTCAAACCTTAGAATTATACGGTAAAGAACAATTCCAAACTTGGAGAAGATCTTTCGATGTTCCACCTCCAGTAATTGCTGATGATTCTGAATTCTCTCAAGCTGGTGATGTCAGATACAGCGATGTTGACCCTGCTGCTTTACCAAAAACCGAATCTTTGAAATTGGTTATCGACAGATTATTACCTTACTACCAAGATGAAATCGCCAAAGATTTATTAGCTGGTAAAACCGTTTTAATTGCTGCTCACGGTAACTCTTTAAGAGCTTTAGTTAAGCACTTAGACAAAATTTCTGATTCAGAAATTGCTGGTTTAAACATCCCAACTGGTATTCCATTAGTTTATGAATTAGATGATAAATTACAACCAACTAAACCAGCTTATTACTTAGACCCTGAAGCTGCTGAAGCTGGTGCCGCTGCTGTTGCTGCCCAAGGTACTAAGAAATAAACTAGTTGAATAGATATTTCTTTTTAGTTTTGCTATCCATGACTCTGACACTCTTTTATATGGACAGTTTAGCCCAGGCTAACACCCAGGGTACCGGTACTCTGGTTAATCTTGCCTGAATTCCTCGTCTAAGTCTTTTGATGGGTCTCTGGGTCTCGCTATTGTTAGTGCAGTGAGCCACGCTCAATGCGAAGAAAAAACTTTCTAAACAAATTCACTGATGTTTGGACAATCCAATAACGCCTTTGGCAGTAATAATTCGGCCAATACCAGCGGCAGTGCCTTTGGTAATACCAATGCTAATGCCAATTCAACCACATCAGGTAATTTATTCGGATCAAATACAAATTCTACTGGGTTTGGTTCTAGTGCTGGAGGATTTGGATCAACTAGTAACAATACCACCAATACCGCCACAAGTGGTTCATTATTCGGTTCTACTTCAAATAATACCCCAGCTTTTGGTACATCAAGCACCAGTGGTGGATTATTCGGTAAACCTGCTGAATCAACCAACACTTCACAACCTAGTACTGGTTTTCTGTTTGGTAAACCTGCAGAAACCAACACGACTACACCTGCACAACCATCAGGATTTTCATTTGGAAAACCAGCTACAACTGATGCCAATAAACCAGTTTCAACATTTAGCTCTGCCACTGCTACCGGAAGTGGTACTGGGTTCAGTTTAGGATCAAGTTTAGGATCTAGTTCAGGAGGTTTGTTCGGCAAACCAGCTGAAAACAAACCAGAGGAGAAAAAAGACGATAAACCATCAGGATTTAGTTTAGGTGGATCTTTGGGTTCTTCTTCAACTGCTGGAGGTTTATTCGGTAAACCTGCTGAGAATAAGGATGACAAACCAACGGGTTTCTCGTTTGGAGGATCTACAACTACCTCCTCAGGAGGTTTATTTGGATCAAAACCTGAAGAAAAGAAGGACGATAAACCAACTGGGTTTAGTTTAGGTGGAACCACTGAAAAAAAGGATGATAAACCAGCCTTTTCCTTTGGAGGTTCTTCAACTACTCAATCCACAGGAGGGTTGTTTGGTTCTAAACCTGAAGAAAAGAAAGATGATAAGCCTGCACCACTGTTTTCCCTCGGTGGAACAACATCTGCTTCAACATCTGGAGGATTGTTTGGATCCAAACCGGCTGAAAATACAAGTGAAAAGAAAGATGATAAACCAGCCTTCAGTTTTGGTGGTAATTCCGAGAAAAAAGATGATAAGCCAGCTTTTAGTTTTGGTGGTAGTACTACAGCAAAGAAGGACGATAAGCCGGCTTTCACCTTCGGAGGAAGCACAGAGAAGAAAGACGACAAGCCATCTTTTTCATTGGGAAATACTGCTGAGAAGAAAGATGATAAACCTCTGTTTTCATTGGGAGGTACCACTGAAAAGAAAGACGATAAACCTGCATTCTCCTTAGGGGGTAACACCGAAAAGAAGGACGACAAACCTGCATTTTCATTCGGGGGTAGTACTGAAAAGAAGGATGATAAACCAGTGTCAGGATTTTCGTTAGGGTCTGCCACTACGGAGAAGAAAGATGATAAACCGGGTTTCAGCTTAGGTAGTACCGAGAAAAAGGAAGAAAAGTCAGATACGCTCAAACCAACAAAAATAGAACCAATTGAAGTATCAATCGATAATAAAACTTTAGATGATTTGGTCAGCAAATGGTCAAAACAATTAAGTGTAACATCCAATATATTCGACTCATATACTACCAAAGTTAAACAATGGGATCAAGAGTTGGTTCAAAGTGGAGAAGAGATTTCTAACCTATACCAAGATACTTTGGAGGCAGAAAACCTTCAAAATAAAATAGATCAACAATTGGGATTTGTTGAAAGTCAACAAGATGAATTGGAAAAATTGTTAGATAATTATGAACAGCAGGCGGAATTGTTGTTAAATAACATCGAAACTAATAATTACAAAAACGAAAGTCTATTACTAACAGGCGGATCGAAACCTAACCCATCAGGAGGATTAAGTGTTACTGATAAATTGAGAGAAAAAGCTTACCGTAATGCTGAATTATTGGATGAGAGATTAGGTAACATGGGAGAAAACTTGACCTTGTTAATCAATGAAATCAACTCTGTGAGTGATATTTTCAACAAGAACTTATTAAAAGATTTTCAAAGCAATTCGAAAGATAAAGAAGATAATTCTATTGAAGAGATTTTAATGATTTTGAATTTACATTTAGAGAACTTGAAATACGTAGAGAAATCTGAGGAAAAGCTAAAAGAGAAGGTAAAGCTTGTTGAAGATAAGAAGAAACTGAAGTAAGGGTGAAGATGTGTGATATTATATAGTAATGGATATGTTCGTAATTTTTGCAACAGCGCGGCTCAGTAATACATATACTGGACAATTTAAGATTCATCAAGGGGGTTATTCATAGCTGTTTTTGTAATAAAACATTGGAAAATCTTGTGAATAGTGATATTTCGATAAACGCAGAATTAACCACAGTAGACTACTGATATCCCCGTGATTGTCGTTTTCCACGCTTATTCAAATGGACCTCCGCATAGATGGAAAAATCATAGGCTCATTTGTTGGGGAAATCTAAAATATTCACAGTTACACATCTACAAATTTAGACTACACTAACAGAATGGGACCACCAATTTTACAATTAATTAAAGTATTATTCGATCCAGACGTGTCGAAAAAATTAATCTTGCAGCTTGCCTTCAAACAGGTTAAAGCAATTGGATATCTTAAAGTATTGTCGTTACTTTTAGGTGCTAGTATTGTGGGAGCATCCACCATTATCAAGATCCCTCAAATTAAGAAGATCGTTGGACCTAAATTATTACAAGAGAGAATTAAAGTAGCTGGTGGATTATCATTAGATGGAATCAGTTTAGAGTCTTTTAACTATTTAATTCACGTTCTTTACAATAGACAAAATAAGAATCTGTTCTTAGGTTATGGGGAAATTGCGTGCTTGGGGGTTCAGAACATCGTTATAATCTTATTGATTGAATATTATAGACAAAGAGCTAAATTGGAGCATACCAATTTTGATGAAAATGAAAGAATTTCCAGATCCTTAAAAGCTTTGATCAGACCAATTGGAATCATCGCTGCTTTCATTATTGTTTTAGGTAAAGTTGTGCCACCCTCTGTTATCAGTGGCTTGCAGGTTTTAAATATTCCGATTTCGATTGTTTCCAAATTGCCCCAAATTAAGAGAAACCATGAATTGAAGTCAACTAAACATTTGTCAAACATTACTGTTGGTGCCAATGTTCTTGGATCACTTTCTAGAGTTTTTACGACCGTTCAAGACTTTGATAAGTTAGGAAGAGATTATATCTTATTGACAGGCTACAGTGTTTCGTTCATTTTGAATTCTGTAGTTGCTGGTCAATGTTATTATTATTCTAAGGCCGAAGCCGAAGAAGAGAAGAAGAATGTTTAATTATAAGTCTAGTGGGACGGGACCGCCTGGGACCAGGACATTAGATTCCAATTAAATTTTATACCTAACAAAGAACTTATGAGAAGATTAGTTAATACAAGATTTCTTAATTATAAATTTAAACTCTAAACCTTTAAACACTTAAGAATTAATTAAACTTCACATAATTACCTCTTAGTCTCTACTGGAGTAGCGGCTTTACCTATTTAAGTATGAATTTGCGAAAAACTTGCACCTCAACTTTAACATTTTGATCACTAATGGTTCATAAAGCTGAATATTTACCAAAGACTGGAACCTCCATAGGTTCTATCTTACAAGGAGGATACAACCACCCATTAACTAGGGAATGGCAACATGAACGTCAACTCACTAAGAATATGTTTATTTTCCCATTATTTGTTTCCGATGAACCTGATGAAGAAACCGAGATGGTTCATTTACCTAAAATGAAAAGATTAGGAACGAACAAGGTTGTCAAGTATGTTGAAGGATTGGTTAGCAAGGGTTTAAGAGCTGTTATCCTTTTTGGTATAATTAAAGAAGAGTTAAAAGACGAAGTTGGGACTTTGGCTGATGATCCTAATGGCCCCGTCATTAGCACCATCAGATTATTGAAAAATGCCTTCCCAGATTTATTCATTATGTGTGATGTTTGTCTTTGTGAATACACTAGTCACGGACATTGTGGAGTTTTATTGGAAGATGGATCTTTGAATAGGGAACAAAGTGTTTTAAGATTAGGTAAGATCGCTGTTAACTATGCCAAAGCTGGAGCTAATTCTGTTGCACCATCGGACATGGTCGATGGTAGAATCAAAGAGATCAAATTAGGATTGATTGAAGCTAATTTGGCTCATAAATGCTTCTTGATGTCGTATTCCGCTAAATTTTCTGGTAATTTGTATGGTCCATTTAGAGACACTGTCAATAGTGCACCAAGTCATGGTGATCGTAGGGCTTATCAATTACCAACTGGAGGTGCAGGTTTAGCTCGTAGAGCGTTAAGAAGAGATTTAGAAGAAGGTACTGATGGTATAATTGTCAAACCTTCCACTTTCTATTTGGATATTTTGAAAGATGCTGCTGAAATCTGTAAAGATTATCCAATTTGTGCTTACCATGTTAGTGGAGAATATGCCATGTTACACGCTGCTGCAGAAAAGGGAGTTGTCGATTTAAAGACAATTGCCTTTGAAAGTCATTATGGATTATTAAGAGCTGGGGCCAAGTTAATTATTTCTTACTTCACTCCAGATTTCTTGGATTGGTTAGATGAATAATTGTACTCAAACATTAAAGTAACTCAAGAAAAAATGTATATAGCTATTAAGTATAAAATATGATGCAATGTGATTGACTATTTACGATTAGATATTAATTATGCAGCAATTGGTTCATGTTTAGACTCAGTTTGTGGTTCCTCTTTGTCTTCAAGCTTCTGGTCAGGTACACTAGGTAATTCAACTTCCGACTTTATCTCTTCAGTAGGCACATTAGGCAATTCAACTTCACCGTTGATTTCTTTATTCAATTTTTCAAATTCCTCATCAACTTCTAATTCTTCACCATTACTCAAATTTCCAGCACCAAGTAAGTCAGAAACCTCATCAACTCTCAATTTGTGATCCTCCAAATCATCAAGGATCTTATCAATTTTATCAGTACTCATTTCATTGTTAAGTTTGACCAACACTTTATTACCTTCATTTAACCCGTAGAGTACATCCTTCTCAATCAATTTGAATTCGATTGTTCCAATTAAATTCTCTAAGTTATCTAACTGATCATATGTTTTCGTTATAACCGACTCTTGATGTTTCTTAGACTTGAGATAAAATTTTGCCTTTTCCTTATCACCATTCTTTAGGGCTTCTCTTGCTAGATTGGTTTGCCTTTGTATGATAACGTTGATTTTTTTCTGGTATTGTTTTAATTTATCTCTTTGCTGCTTCATTTGGTATATGGCTCTGTCTTGAGCAGTTATCTTGGGTGTGGATGGTCCTTGGCCCATTGATCCTTTATCTTATTTCAGTCGGTTTAGGCTAGTCAGGTCGCGAAAGATATGTAGATAAGTCTGAGACATTTGCTAGACAACGGTACGACATTTGTATCCTCACACTCACACAAAATTAATTACTGCAAAAAGCGGTTTTGTAAACATTGATAATTAAAATTCTGAATTGGTTGAAGTGGACGGAAAAGACAGAATTTCAAAAACGGAAAAAAAATTACATACCTAAAATAGGTAAGTTAATAGCAAAACCAATTTTACTAAAGTCCACAAAGCGAATTCGTGGATTGTACAGACATTTCAACGATTAATTTTTTTTCATCATTCAAATTTTGAAGGACTAAGGGAAGCTCCAAACTTTCTTTAAAAGACATTCAGCATTGATAGACTTTATTTTAGCATTTAATAGACCATACATTAGCATCGTTTTTATATTAATAATTTAATCATCATGTCAAAATCTAATTTAGAATCACCCACATCGTCATCGCCTATTAAATCCTTACACGATAAAGTTCACGATACTAAGACCAGGAAAAGAGTCATAAGTAATTCACCTAAGGATAAGATCTTGCTAACACATTCGTCACCGAACAAACGATTACATTTGAAAGATATGAGTCCCAATGTGACTAATAAAACCATTTATCTTAATTTCACACCTAAACAAGAAGAACCCAAAGTTATCAAAAGACCAATATTGAAAAGACCTATTTCTGGAGCTAAAAGATCACAAAGCTCCATAATATTCAAAAAACCCAGTTTAGCATTATCGCCATCCAAGTTGTCCTTACGTAGAACCAATTCATTTAACGAAAATGCTGCTAATAATAACAACAAGCCAACTGATAGATTCATTCCTTCAAGACATAACTCAGTAGCCAATAAGTTGGAGATCGATAATATCCATCCACATCCTAATGCCTCACCACAAACACATATAAAGCATCAGACCTCCAAAATCTATCAAAAACATGTAGCTGAAGCTTGTGGATTGGAAATGAATTCTAGGGTCTTACAATTTCAACCATTACCTCCAGAAAGAAAGAAGCCTGTCAATTTATTTAGCAGCATATCCAATTTCAATTCGTCCTCCAAATCTTTAAGACCAGCAGTAGCATCTGCAAGAGCTAAAAAGATTCCAACTGCTCCCGAAAGAGTTTTAGATGCACCAGGGCTAGTTGACGATTTTTATTTGAATTTAATTGCTTGGTCGTCAACTAATTTGTTAGCCATTGGTTTACAAGACACTGTTTATGTGTGGAATGCATCTACGGGATCCGTAGGATTACTATGCGAGTTACCCAACAGAACTTCAGTCACATCGTTGAAATGGTCAGATGATGGATCGTACATATCTGTTGGGAAAGAGGATGGGTTTATCGAAATTTGGGATATTGAAACTAATACAAGATTAAGAACTTTGAATTGTGACAACCATTTAACCAGAGTTGCGTGCCAAGCATGGGATCAACATATTTTGACAAGTGGATCTAGAATTGGGAATTTATACCATTCAGATGTTAGAGTTCCACAACACTTCGCCCATAAGTTTGAAAACGTCCACCTGGCGGAAATATGTGGTATTGAGTATAAACAAGATCGTCAACAATTTGCAACCGGTGGTAATGATAACTTAGTATGTATCTGGGATGTAAGACAGTCACTCGTTAACAAACAGCCTTTATTTGCCAAAAGAAACCATAAAGCAGCTGTCAAAGCTTTAAGCTATAGTCCATTTCAAAATAACGTTTTGGTAACAGGTGGTGGATCATCCGATAAAACCATCAACTTCTGGAACACATCTACTGGAGCAAGAATCAATTCCATTGAAACTGAATCCCAAGTTAGTTCTTTGAACTGGGGGTACTCATCCGGAACTGGAATTGAAATCGTTGCTACTCATGGTATGCCAAACAATAATATTTCTATCTTCAATTACCAAACCTTACAGAAAACCGGTGAAATTTTACAGGCTCATGATACAAGAATCTTGAATGGATGCTTGAGTCCTGATAATTTAACATTAGCTACCGTATCAGCTGATGAAAATTTGAAGTTCTGGTCTATTTTTGACTTGCAGTCAAATAAGTCAAGAGAGAGTTTGAACGACAGCAATCCCGAGTTTAGTGACGATATAAAGAAAATGAAGAAATTAATGAATTTACGTTAATATATAATTTTAGTGAATTTCTCTTGATATGTAACCCCTCCTCCCAAGTCCTGGTCCAAAACAGGTGGAGGTAATTTTAAGTTTTGGAGGACCCTCGCTGCAGTACCAGGGAGACCATTTGCATACGTGTCTCAAAATAAGATCAAAACCAAAAAAAACTACGCTACTGTCAGCTTAGTCACGAGACATAACCAAAACACTTGAAATCATCTCAAGGGCGAAACTTCGTAAAAACCGTGTCCAATGTATGTATGATCACTTATGTATGATCAGCAACATTAAAGACAATACATGGTGTCTGATAGTCGTCGCATCACCAAAGCTTCCGTAGAAAATGCGACAAGGAAACTTGCAGTTTATAATCCAGTGATATAACACAACAATAACGTCACAGCAAGAGTTTGAAATATCACGGTACTAATTGAAGATGTCTACTGACGGGGAATTTACCAGAATACAAATCTTTGGTACTATCTTCGAAGTAACCAACAGATACACTGATTTAAATCCCGTGGGAATGGGAGCGTTTGGATTGGTATGTTCAGCAATTGATAAATTAACTGGACAAAATGTGGCAGTCAAAAAAATCATGAAGCCTTTCCTGACTTCAGTTTTGGCTAAGAGAACCTATAGAGAGTTGAAGTTATTAAAACATTTAAGACACGAAAACTTGATCACTTTAGATGATATATTTTTATCGCCATTAGAGGATATTTACTTTGTCACAGAATTACAAGGTACAGATTTACATAGATTATTAAGTTCTAGACCCTTAGAGAAACAATTCATTCAATATTTCACCTATCAAATTTTAAGAGGATTGAAATACGTTCATTCAGCAGGGGTAATCCACAGAGATTTAAAACCTTCTAATATTTTGATTAATGAAAATTGTGATTTACAAATTTGTGACTTTGGATTAGCTAGAATCCAAGACCCGCAAATGACTGGGTATGTGTCAACCAGATATTATAGAGCTCCAGAAATTATGTTAACATGGCAAAAATATGATACTGAAGTTGATTTGTGGTCCGTTGGATGTATTTTATCAGAAATGATCGAAGGTAAACCTTTGTTCCCAGGTAAAGACCATGTTCATCAATTTTCAATCATAACTGAATTATTAGGATCCCCTCCTCCTGATGTTATCGATACAATTTGTTCTGAAAATACTTTAAGATTTGTCCAATCATTACCTCATAGAGAACCAATTCCGTTCGAAGAGAGATTTGCTCATTGTACTCACGTTGAACCTGAAGCTATTGACTTACTAGGCAAAATGTTAGTGTTTGATCCTAAGAAGAGAATCAGTGCTGCTGATGCTTTGGCCCATCCTTATATGGAACCATATCACGACCCAACTGACGAACCAGTGTGTGAATCTAAATTTGATTGGAGTTTCAATGATGCTGATTTACCAGTTGATACTTGGAGAGTAATGATGTATAGTGAAATTTTAGATTTCCATCAAATTGTTGGTACCGATCAATCCCAAACTGCTCCAGTACCGGATCCAGTTACTGCAGCACAAGCCAGTGGTCAGCTTCAGCAAAAAGTTGAGTAATGAATTTTATGAAGATTTTACTTGGAATTAAGTGGTCCAACATGCACCACAGTTTCCGGAAGATTTTTCGCTATATATAGATGATTTTGTATGATTCTTCAGTATGACATTAAATATACAAACAATTTGAGTCGGTACGGTTTTTATTTGGACCCGCGCATAGTTTCGAAGAGTACAACTATGGTCCAAGATAATGTTGAACATTATCTCAAAAAGGTTGATGATAGGCTATCAATTGGCCTTGAATATCTTAATAAAGGAGAAGACGAAATCGAATGCCGATTGACGTTTTTCAATTCTCTGAAAGATCGAATAGTTATAAACCAATCTCAACATAATAACAATGATTCAGATGCAAGTGGATGGTTGTCAGGACTATGGGGAGGCGCCAAAGAGGAAACGGGTCAAAAAATTAGCAATAATAATGATGTCAACTTATTCCTAGGGTATATACAATTGTTTGGATATGTTACATTGAATTATAAATTTGGTGTTGATGATTCCAATAGTATCTCAGTGCTGGATAAGGCACCAAGAAATTCAGCATGGTGGCTCAATAAGGAATATCTTGAAACATATGCGGACATGGGTGAAGACATACTCGAGAGAAATATTGGATTGGATACTACGCCTTTCATATACGATAATTTAGTTGATCCAATGGTTATAGGTGGGAAATTGGGAGGTGTAAATGATTTAATTGTTGAACCAGAAAACAATGCCAAACTTCAAATCGACTCACGTCAAAGGTATTTCATGCACGATTTATTATATAATTTCAATTCTTATAAGAAGCCAGAAGAAACCGACAATATTGATAATGATGGAAAATTATGGTTGAAAGAATTAACTGATGGGATCTTACCGTTTTATTCAACGAGTCAATCGTTACTTTTCAGCGACTTAAAAATTGAACCAAAATCACAGAAACAGTTTCAGTTCAAGTTCCCTAATCTCCAAGAGATTCCCCCTTCCTATAATTCAAATCTGACATCATTAACTGGCGATCAAGGCTTGGTTAGTATTAAGTATCTGTTGATAGTAGGGTTTCTGAAATTGAATAACACCCAGAAATTATCCCCAGTGTCCATATATTATCCATTTGTCGTCAAACCTAAGAAGGTTTCAATTATTGATAAATACTTTCAACCTAATTACTTACAGAATATCACTATTGACAAATCATGGTCGATAGACTTAGATGACACAGAAAAATCGACACCGAAAAATGGTAATCATGATTTAGAAGTCAATGGTGAAATATCCAAAGATAGTAGGCAATCATTTTTAAACGATTTAGATAATTTAATATCTTCAGATTTGTATAATATCCCCAAAATGTCCACTACTGAACGTAAGAAGAGTTTCCATAGCTTGTACGATATTGACGAACCAAAACCAGGTTACGTTTCCCAATTACCAGCACATTTGAAAAACCAATATCAAATTCTAGTCAATACTACTGAATTATGTTTGGTATCCATATCAAAACCATATTATCATTTAGGTGAAGACATTTCATTTTCACTAGACTTAAACACCAAGGCCACTTCATCTACAAGAGTTGTAGGGGTTACTGCACATCTTGAGGCTCATGAAGTTTTTCACTTGAAAGATCGTAAGCGGTTTACAAATGTTTACAGGGTATCCCAGAACATCAAATTGAATTCATTTGCAATTACAATGTTGAATTCAGAGATTGCTGACGATCAACAAGGGGACTCATTACTTAACGGGTACATAAACATTCCTAGTTTTATAACCCATCAATTCCAGAGTTCAAAATTCATGGATTTGAAATATTTTCTAGTGTTCAAGTTCAACTTAATGAAATTCGAGAGCCATTTGTCAGAAACTAATGGTTCCGGAGCCCCTCAACAACTGCCTTCAAACCAGAGTGCCCCTCAGGAAGATCTTCACACCGCAAACGGCCAAACCTTAAACGATGACGCAGAAGATGAAACACACGAAAGGGCAAATTTAATAAACTCCGAAGCCGAGAGTACCCCAGATAACGACTCACATGACATCGCTAAAACTTATGAATTTACCAATACTTACAAATTCAATAATCCAGGTAACGATTTCACATTCAGATTACCAATTGTTATTTTACCATAAAATCCCCACCAGAAAATGTCGTGGCATTTACGTGGTGTTTGCTGTGATGAAAGGGCTACAGTTGCTGAACAATGCAATCCGAGCCTGTATGAAATTCCTCGATATTTTTTGGGAGACAAAATTTCCGCATTTGAATTTAATTACATTCCCGTTTAAGGTACTGTGATTACATTTATAGACAATGGCGCGACATTTGTCTGAGATGGCATAATTTCGCCGGTATAAGATACTTGGGAATTGACGATATTTTTTTCTCTTCTCGTACTACTACTTTTATACCATCGCTTACCCTATATACTATCGTTTTGTATAAATCAACTTAACATGAGATTAACCACACTCGCTACTACTTGTTTATCATTCGTTTCCTTAATCAATTGTTCAATTACTACTCCTAGTTACGTTGAAGTTGTTCCTGACTTGGTTGAAAGAGACTTGAATATCCCTTCCTTGGTTGCAGATTTACTAAATGGGTTTGATGTTGCTGATTTCATTTCCGACATAGACTTCAACAAGATTGCTGGGTATGCCAACAACTTATTAGAAGACGGTGGTGAAAAATATTTAGAAGACATTTTAGTTGCATTGAAAAACACTAACATCCTTCCAGACGGAGCTGTGTACATTGTCACTCACAACTATACTTTGAATCTTTTAGAGGCAGCATTACCAACGGTTCTTAGTGTTGTTGATAAAGTCAACACTACTTCATTATTCGATGCTTTAGATAGATCTGGATTAGCTTATTCCCTTGTTGCTGGAACCCTTGAAAACTCAGAATTCTTACCATCATTATTGGAAATTGTCAAGAAATTGATCTCTTCTGGCTCCATTGACTTGAAAAGTTTATTGGAACAAGCTGAAGACTTAGTTACAGGTAATAGCAAGAGAAGTTTGGATTCAGCTAATTTCGTTGCTGGAATTCAAAGATTCCCATCAGTCCAAAAAAGAGATAACATTGAAGATTTATTGACCAATGTTTTCGATGCTATTGAACAATCTGGATTACTTAATGAAACCATCATTACCTTATTGACCAATGAACAATTCCAAGATGCTACTGTTGTTTTAATCCAAGGGGCTTTCCAAAATGTCGGTGCCCTTATTGATGATGTTAAAGGAGCTAACTTCACTGCCTTACAGCCAATTTTGACTTCTTTGAAACAATCTGGATTATTGCAAAACACTCTTGAAAGAGCTTTGAATGACGAAGGATTAAGAGAAGCTTTAACCAGTGATTTAGCTTCTTTGTTGAAGGAAGGTGGAATCAAAGAAACTGATTTAGTTTCTCCTGAAGATAAACAACAAATCTTATCAATGGATTCATCTTTAGAAGCTGCTAGCAGTTTTGCAACTTCTTCAAGTTTCACTTCCTTATTGGTTGCTTCCAGTACTGGATCATCTGAATCTGCTTCTAGTTCTGCACCTGCATCATCTTCAACTCAAAGTGGAGAATCATCCAGTTCAAGAGCAAGTGTCTTGTCATTATTATTCTTAATTCCTTTAGGATTGATTTCTATGTAATTTAATATACCATAATTTATTAGCTCACAAGTGCGCAAAATGTAATTTGAAACTTCGCAAATCATGTCCTTCAACCTTGATCTTTCAGAGAACGAATATGAAAAAGATTCATTGCCTCCTAAACAATTAACATCAGATGACTATGAACCTGATGAAGACCTTTTGTCTAAATCTCATAATTCGGCCCATTTTTCTTCTGCGGAGGATAGATATATGAAAGACCATGAGCTAAAAGTTAAAGCCTTTGAAGCATTACATCTTGATAAGAGTCCTGAAGCCAGTCCTGTCAAAAGAAGACAATCTATAATTGATTTCCCACCATCATCTAAGTTTCAATTTCATCCCAATCCATCTTTAGCGTCTCATAATAATGCCCATGCTCAACAACCATTATCCAATGCCAATGCGTTGCCCGAAGATTATCCATCCACAGAGTTAATAGAATTGTTCAAGAACGTCAAGCTTTCTCTTGAATTGAGACACAAGTATCAGCAAATATCCTTACAGGCCAGTGAAATGGATAACCCTAAGAATAGCGACAATTGGGTTATTTATCCTCCCCCACCAAAACCAACTTATAAATCAAAGAATAAATTCAATCAGTTGCCAGCTACAGAAGACGATACCGAAGAAGAGTTTGATTTCGATAAATGCATAATCCCAGAAGGTACAGATGCATTTGATTTCAGGACTAACAACGAAGATATTTACGAAATCTATGATAAAATGTCAGGAGAACCAATTATTCAAGTACCAAGTCTTTCTGAATATTTTTCTGATTTGAACAAAATTGTGAAAATATCTTCTGATGGTCCTACTAAATCTTTTGCGTTCAAAAGGATGGAATATTTGGAAGCCAAATGGAATTTATATTACTTATTGAACGAATTCGAAGAAACCAAACAATCTAAACGTAATCCACATCGTGACTTCTATAATGTCCGTAAAGTTGATACTCACATTCATCATAGTGCATGTATGAACCAAAAGCATTTATTAAGATACATCAAATACAAGTTAAAGACCACTCCTCATGAAGAAGTTATATTCAGAGATGGGAAAGTGTTGACCTTGGAAGAGGTGTTCAAATCCTTAAATCTTACTGGTTATGATTTATCTATCGACACGTTAGATATGCATGCACATACTGATTCCTTCCACAGATTTGATAAATTCAACTTGAAATATAATCCTATCGGGGAATCCAGATTAAGAGAAATATTCTTGAAGACAGACAATTTCATCCAAGGAAGATATTTAGCAGAGTTAACCAAACAAGTGTTTGAAGATTTGGAAAGTTCTAAATACCAAATGAATGAATTAAGAATTTCGATTTATGGTAGATCTTATGATGAATGGGACAAATTAGCTAGCTGGGTAATTGACAATAAGTTAGTTAGTCATAATGTTAGATGGTTAATTCAAGTTCCAAGATTATATGATGTTTATAAGAAAAATGGTAATGTCACCAATTTTCAGGACATTTTAATCAACCTTTTTGAGCCTTTGATAAAAGTTACATTGAATCCAAAGTCTAATCCTAAGTTGCACGTGTTTTTAGAAAGAGTAGTTGGTTTTGATTCTGTTGATGATGAATCAAAACTGGAAGTTCCAAAGAGAAAGTACTCAAGTTCTACGCAATGGGATTATAACGTCAACCCTCCATATTCTTACTATTTGTACTACCTTTTCAGTAATATGTCTAGCTTGAATCATTTGAGGGCCAAATTGGGTTTTAACACTTTCCTTTTAAGACCTCATAGTGGGGAAGCTGGTGATCCTGAACATTTAATCAGTGCATTTTTGACATCCCATTCTATAAGTCATGGGATTTTGTTAAGAAAGTTACCATTTATCCAATACTTGTATTTCTTAGACCAAATTGGATTAGCTATGTCGCCATTATCAAACAATGCGTTGTTCTTGACTTATGATAAGAATCCGTTCTTTAGTTTTTTCAAGAAGGGGTTGAATGTATCATTATCAACTGATGATCCTTTACAATTCTCCTACACAAAAGAACCGTTAATTGAAGAATATTCGGTCGCTGCCCAAATTTATAAATTGTCAGCAGTTGACATGTGTGAGTTAGCTAAGAATTCAGTATTACAATCAGGATGGGAGTCTAAGATCAAGAAGCATTGGTTAGGTAAGAAGTACATGTTAGGTGGTGTTGAAGGTAATAACATCGAAAAGACCAACGTTCCTTCCATTAGAGTTGATTATAGGGAACAGACGCTTAAGAGTGAATTAGATTTAGTAGAGTACTACACTAAATTGAATTAGACATAGTAATTAGACTGACTTTATAGAGCTTATAGCAAATATAGACCGCTAAGCGCATAAATTATCAGACACAAAAATGCGAATATATTTCATAACCTGATGCAAACTTTTGATCAAACATGTCAATGAGACTCAAGCAACCTGTAAAACAACCGTTCGGAAGATTACCGGCAGTTTTGGTCATTGCAGGATCCGATAGCTCAGGTGGGGCAGGAATTGAAGCTGATTTAAAGTCTTTAACTGCAAATAAAGTCTATGGATTGACCTGTATAACAGCATTAACGGCCCAAAATACCCTGGGAGTTAGTGCAATCCATGCAATTCCTAAGACGATGATTAAGCTGATTTTGGACAAGAATTTAGAAGATTTCCTTTATGGATATGATAAAGAGCCACCTTTGAAAGTAATTAAAATGGGAATGCTAACCGAAGATGCAGTAGAAGTTATAAGTGAGTATACCGAAGAATTAGCAACCAAAAAAGTCAAGATAGTTCTTGATCCAGTTATGATAAGCACTTCTGGATCACAATTATTCAGTGAAGAAGGTATGAAGTTGTGCGTTGAGAGTGTTATGAGTTATGCTTATTTGATAACACCTAATTTCTTAGAAGCTACGGTTTTATTGAACTTAATGGGGGGAAATCATAAGGTTGAAGATATTGAGACCATTGAGGACTATATTGGAGTAGGTAAGAAACTTAGGAAACAAATTGGATGTTGTAATGTTCTTGTAAAAGGTGGACATATACCTTGGAATGGTAAGACCAATAAGCCGTTTAAAGAAGGAGACAATATAAATGATAAAGAAATCATTGATGTACTTATAGAATCAGATAATGTCACACTTTATACATCCAAAGCAATAATTTCAGAAGATACTCATGGAACAGGATGTACTTTAGCATCAACCATATCTGCAAACCTTGCTAAAAGGCATAACTTAGTAGATTCAATAGCTTTAGCAATTGATTATATACATAGAGGAATGGTTAGTATGAAGAAGTTAGGTCATGGTAATGGTCCTATTAATCATTTGGTAGAACCGGCTAAAGGGGTTGATAGTATTACAGAAAGTGATGATAATGATGTGACACAAACAATTTTGACCAAGTATCCAAATTTCTTGGAATACTTTAAAAGTCATCCTAAGATATCCACTAGTTGGGAAGCTTATACTAACCATCCATTTGTTGAGAAGCTAGCAGAAAACAAACTTCCATTCCACCAGTTCCTTTACTTTTTGAAGCAGGATTATTATTATTTAGTGAACTATGCCCAAGTACACGGATTATCTGCTAGTGTAGCTCCAACATATCGTCAAACTTATACTGAATCGGTTATCATTAGTGAGATTGTGACTGAGATTGAAAAACACAAAGAGAAATTAAGCAAAGAATACGATATTGTGTATGAGAGAGATGTTGACCTAGACATCCAATTAACCCCTGGTAAAGCGTGTTTGAATTACTGCAATTATTTGCTAGATATCTGTAAAAAAGAGGACTTTTTGGGGATAAAAGTAGCATTAGCACCATGTTTACACGGATATTACGAAGCTGCCATTAAAGGAGTAAAAATCAGAAACGATGCCAAATCCAAACAAACCCTAAAGGACATTCCAGTTGATCAGTCAAGTGTTTATGATTCTTGGTTAGATGATTATTCTGCCGATTGGTATCATGAGGCTTATAATAGGGGTATTGATGCGTTACAAGAGATTTTAAAAACCAGCAAAATTTCTGAATCACGGTTGAATGAATTAGTTGATATTTTCAACGATGTCACCAAGTTAGAAGTCGATTTTTGGCATGAAGTTTTAATGATTAATAACGTGTAGTTAGGTAGTTATAGTGTATAGAAATAATTCACACTCAGTGATCACACACACGACCACAAACATACACACATTCAATTCAATTCATTTTTCAAATAAAAATATGTTGACACAAACTCAAATAACCATACAAGATGTACAAAATCAAACCTCCACAAACACTCCTCTCCATCATCGCCTCCGTAATGTCATTCACTCTCAAACTGATCTCGCAGTTAATTCCTCGCGCAAATCGTCCAACTTCGTTGTCAGTCAAAGTACTTTGATAAATTACGAATTGATGTATAATCCTTATCAACAAACGGGTTATAACCCTCAACAAGGGTATCAATCCCAACAAGGTTTCCAGAACCAACAAGGTTATCAACCTCAACAAGGTTATCAACAGTTTCAATCGCAACAAACTGGGTTTTATCAACCCCAATTACAACCTCAGTCAACTGGTTACTACCCTCCTAACCAAGGGTATCAATTCCAGCAACCACAATTGCAATCACAAGCCACAGGATTTCAATCCCAGTCGTTCCAACCTCAGCAGACTGGGTTCCAACAAAGTTTACCCCAATCTAGTGGCTTACCTCAGACCAGTTTCCAGCCTCAACAGACTGGGTTTCAGCCTCAACAGACCGGATTCCAACCCCAACCAACTGGGTTCCAATCTCAATCCAACAACAACAACTCAGAATTGAAGATCCCTAGCATTCGGTTATCTTTCATCACTGCTGCTGATCAAACTAAATTTGAGGATTTATTTAGAACTGCGGTGCCTTCTGGTGAACAAGCACTTTCTGGTGATTCAGCTAGAGATATTCTTCTCAGGTCGGGATTGCAACCTGTGACATTGGCAGAGATTTGGTCTCTTTCTGATACCAATAAAAGTGGTTCTTTGTTATTTCCTGAATTCGCTTTAGCATTACATTTGTGTAATTTGGCATTAAAGGGAGAACCATTGCCAGGAGTTTTACCGGAAAAATGGGGAAACGAAGTCAAAAGTTTTGTAGATGCTATCAGTTTCAGTGTTCCAGAAGATCCTTCTAAAATTCTCCAAAACACTCCATTTGCTCCAAAACAAGAAGATTGGTTATCTAACGTTCAACCTCCTACCACATCCTTCCAACCCCAACAAACTGGGTTCCAGAACAACTTTCTGGCACCTGCATTTGGTCAAGCTCCTTTAACTTCTCAAAGGACTGGCGGTGGTACGTTGATTCCATTACAACCTCAACAAACAGCCGGATTAATCCCAGCTCAAAGGACTGGACCTCAACCACCTCAGCAACCGCCTCAGCAACCACTTCAACAGCAATCAACAGGGTATTTGTCATCTCAAGCTACTGGTAGTATCAGAGCCCAATCTTCTTTTGGTAGTATTGCTTCACAAAGAACTGGACCTCAACCACTTCAATCCCAGGGTACTGGTTATCAACCACCTACTTCGTTTCAACCTCAGGCTACTGGTCCTCAAGGTACCGGTCCACAAGGAGCTCCACCTGTTTCATTCCAACCTCAACAAACTGGTGGATTCCAGCCTCAATCCACAGGGTTTCAACCTCAATCCACTGGACTCCAACCCCAACAAACTGGATCCTATCAACAATCGACCAAATTACAACCTCAACAAACGGGCTATTTGCAAAGTTTGCCTACTGGTAGACCGGGACAATGGGGATTTGTATCAATGCCTACTGGTGGTATTCCAGGTTTAAATGCTATGGAACAACATTTCCTTCCAACCTCTCAAATGACTACCAATAACTTACAAAACGCTATGGGAGGCAATTTGAAACAAAATGTTACATGGGCCATTACCAAGCAAGAAAAGCAAATTTACGATGGAATCTTCAATGCTTGGGATACCTCAAAAAGAGGATACGTTGATGGAGATGTTGCCATTAACATTTTTGGCAAATCGGGATTAAGTAGACCTGATTTAGAATCGATCTGGACCTTAGCTGATGGTAGCAATAGAGGTAAGTTAAATAAAGATGAATTTGCTGTTGCTATGCATTTAGTCTATAGAAGATTAAATGGATTTGATTTACCATTAAGATTACCTCCAGAATTAATTCCTCCATCAAGTAAACATATCCAAGAGTCATTTGATTCCTTGAAAGAATCAATCAGAGGTGGTAAGACTGTGTCTAGAACTAGTTCATCTAATTCTTTGACCAAAACTGATGGTAGTAGGTTCAAAAATGATGACGATTCTATTGGCTACGTTTCAAGTACTCGTCATCGTAGTAGAAACCAAGGTGAAGCTCCAAATACCACTGGTGTCAAGACTTCTAAGGATACGAACTTGTCAGTAGACGAATTGAAGAAGTTAATTAGAGAAAAGAAAATTCTTTTAGACGCTTTAGACGCTTCTGACCAAGATGCTTCTATCCAGAGAGCTAACAGTCAAGAAAACGAACAAATTGAAGTACTCAAAAGAAAAATTAAAACCGTGCAAGACAGATTGGATTCTTCAGGTGGAACCAATGCTTCATTAGATGAAAAGAAGGCTCTCTTAGCTAAATTAGACCATCTTACTAAAGATATAGTACCAGGGTTAATTTCAAAGATCAATAAGGTTAATGACGACATAGCAAAGAGCAAGATTGAAGTTTTCAAGTTGAAATTACTGAAAGCTAATCCTGATTGGAAACCTTCTGCTGGTGAAGCCGATATTGTTGGTACCGGACCTAATGGAGAAGTCACCGAAAGTGACAGAAGAAAATTCAGATCTAAGCAGTTATTGAATCAAAGAATGGCTGCTTTGACTGGTAAATCATATGGTGGAGGTAAAAATGAAGAGCTTGACAATCAATTGAATCAAGCAGTTGAATCTACTAACAAAGAAAAACAAGATCAAACTGGCATTATCAACGATATATCAAGTAGTATTAAAGATTTAGAAGAAGGATGTGTTGCTGGTTTACAAGTAACCAACCAGGAAGAAGTGGGTGCTTCTAGATGGGAAAAAGGGGAGGGAGTAACACCACAAGTTGCTTCATTCATTCAAGAATTAGCAAGCACTTCAAAGGCAGTAGCTTCCGCTAAACCTGTCTCTAGTAAACCTGTGTCACAACCTACAGTAACTTCAAGTAAAGGTGAAGAGTACAAACCAGAGGACAGAGCTGCTTATATTAAGGCTCAAGCTGAGAAGCGAATGAATGAGAGATTAGCCAAGCTTGGAATTAAACGTAGAGGTGGGTCATCACAAGATATTGTCTCTCAAAAAACACCAGAAACAAAGGCTGAACCAAAGTCTGTTCCAACTGAACCAAAGGTAGAGCCAAAATCGGAGCCAGTTTCAACACCAGCTCCACTTGTACCTCAAACGAAACCTGCCGATGAAGTTAAAGCACCAGTGAATGAAGAAGAGGACGATGAAGAAGATGAAGAATATAAAGCTTTAATGAAGCAAAAGCAGGATATGGAAGCACGTGAAAAAGAAAGAAAAGAAAAGAGGAAAAAGGAAAAGGAAGAAAGGTTAGCTAAATTAAAGAGGGAAATGGAAGAGTTGAAACAAAAGGAAGATGATGGATGGTCAAGTGATGAAGGTGAAGCTGTTACATCAGTTCCAACTTATGGACCAGGTTCAACTAAAAAAGAGACGCCAAAAGAGGTACCTAAAGCGGAACCAGTTCAGCAACAAGCCCCACCAGCTGTAGCACCTGCATCGACTCATAAACCTCATGATAGTAACCCATTTGCTAAAATGAGTCAAGGAGACAATAAATCAGCACAAAGTACTAACCCATTCTTCAAACCTACGTCAACACCACCAATTGATCCAAAGAAAGCACAGGCTCAAAGAAATTCACAAAGAGGACTTGGTGATGATGATGGATGGAGTGACGATGATAATAACAATGAAAGTGATGAAGAGGATACCAATCGTGCTGGTGCAGCTCATTTGGCCAGTTTATTGTTTGGTGGTATGTCACAACCACCACAAAGAACTGAGTCTAGTTCCCTGGTCACAGAAGCTCCAAAAGCTCCAGAGGTTTCTAAGGAAGTAGAGACGCCAATTCCACCTGTTCCTCATGTAGCAGTTCCAGAGGCATCAGTCGCACCACCAATTCCGGAAACTGCTGTTCCTGGAGTACCACCTCCCGTTCCACAAGTTCCACAAGTAGCTCCTCCAGTACCAGTTGCACCACCAATTCCAAATGTTGCACCACCAGCACCAGTAGAATCGGAAAAAGACTCAGATGATGAATTTGATTTCACTGATGCTCCACCAGCAATCGATACACCAGAACCTGAATCTCGTGCACCTTTAGAGGCACCACCAGTCCCTTCAAGCGTGCCACCTCCACCTCCACCTCCACCTCCAGTTCCATCTAGTATTCCACCACCTCCCCCTCCACCTGCACCCCCTTCAGCTGCTGCACCAGCACCACCAGCACCTAATGGAATACCACCACCTCCCCCAATGAATGGTTCTAATGGATCTGCTACTGTACCATCATCAGCTCCTAACATTAACGCCTTGCTTGGACAAATTAGAGGAGGGGCAGCCTTGAAGAAAGTTGATCTGAGTGAACAAAGAATTGCAGACAGTAGCGTTGTTGGTAGAGTTGTATAATTTATAGGTTAGAATAAAAGTTAACTGTTATTCATATTTATTTACATAATTCTTTATTTACATAATTCTTTATTTACATATTTACAATTTAGTTATTTACAGTACAAAGAGGCTACTCTTCCATAGAATAAGTTAAATCCTCTTTGTGGTTTGGTTTAACAAAAATTTCATTGTTCTTGACAATTACCTCAACAGTTTCTCCTTCTTTGACTTGTCCTCTTATCATTAACATAGCAAGAGGGTTAAGTACTTTCTTCTGTAAAACTCTATTCAAAGGTCTTGCTCCATAAACAGGATCATAACCTAAATCAGTTAACAAATCCTTGGCATCATCAGTTAATGATAAATTGATTCTCTTGTCTTCTAATCTATCACTGATTTCTCTAAGACGTATATCCAAGATATTCTTTAATGATGTCTTGGAAAGCCTGTTGAACACCAAGACCTCGTCAAGACGATTCAAAAACTCGGGTGGATAGTAGTTCTTCAACATATCATTCACTTGCTTTTTGGTTTCAGGATTGATACTTCCATCTTCTGACGTTTGTTTATCATTGAGTAAAATCTCTTGTCCGATATTTGAGGTCATAACGATTATAGTATTACGGAAATCAATATGTTTTCCATGGGAATCAGTTAATGATCCTTCATCAAGAACTTGTAACAATAATTTCGATACATCGGGGTGAGCTTTTTCGAATTCGTCAAACAATACTACCGAATATGGTTTTCTTCTAACCGCTTCTGTTAATTCACCACTTTCTTCATACCCTACATATCCTGGTGGCGATCCAATCAACCTGGAAACAGTGTGTTTCTCTTGGAATTCTGACATATCAAATCTGATGACTGAATTCTTGTCATTGAATAAAAATTCTGCTAAGGATTTGGTCAATTCAGTCTTACCAGTACCTGTTGGTCCTAAGAACATAAAGGAGGCGATTGGTCGTTTATCACTAGTTAAACCAGCTCTTTGTAATCTAACACTATCAGCTATTGCATGAATTGCTTCATCTTGACCAATAACCTTCTGTTTCAACAAAATTTCCATATCGAGCAATTTATCCTTTTCACCTTTCATTAAGTTGTTCACAGGTATACCTGTCATTTTGGAAATAACATAAGCTATATCGTCGGAGGTGACAGAATCATGTAACAAGTTAGAAGTCGAAGTAGAAACCTCATCTTGTTCCGTTAATTCTTTTAATTTCCTTTCTAATTCAGGAATAGTGGAATATTGCAATTCCGAGGCTTTACCGTAATTACCTTCTCTTTGGGACTGTTCCAAGTCAAATCTTGCTTGTTCCAATTCAGTCTTAGCATTTTTAACTTCCTCGATGGACTTCTTTTCTGATTCCCATTGTTCTGTAATTTCTTTTAATTCTGCTTCCTTGACCTTCAATTCTTCTTCCAATTTTTTCGTACGGTCAATTGACAATTGATCTTCCTCCTTTCTGAGTGATTCTAATTCAATTTGAATAGTCATGATTTGACGGTCTAAGTTAGTAATAGCATCGGGTCTTGATTCGTGTTGTAACCTCAATGTAGAACATGCTTCATCAACCAAATCAATAGCTTTATCAGGCAAGAACCTATCGGTAATGTATCTATTGGAATAAAGGGCGGCAGTGACTAAAGCACCATCAGTGATACGAACTCCATGATGAACTTCATATCTTTCCTTTAATCCCCTTGAAATCGAGATCGTATCTTGAACAGTTGGTTCACTAACCATAACAGGCGAAAACCTTCTAGCTAATGCAGCATCTTTTTCCACGTATTTACGATACTCTTCGATAGTAGTAGCACCGCAAAGTGACAATTTTCCTCTAGCCAACGCTGGTTTTAATAAATTAGAAGCGTCAATTGAGCCTTCAGCTTTACCTAAACCCATCAATAAATGCAATTCATCGATGAATAAAATCACTGACCCTTGTTTTTCTTCAACTTCTTTAAGGATCTGTTTTAATTTCTCTTCGAAGTCTCCTCTAAACTTAGCACCTGATATAATGGCTGCTAAATCAAGAGTAATGATTTGCTTGTTCTTCATACTTTCAGGGACTTCATTCTTCAAAATCCTTTGGGCCAACCCTTCCATTATAGCTGTCTTACCAGTACCGGCATTTCCAATAAGTACAGGATTGTTCTTGGTTCTTCTTGATAAGATTTGAATGGTTCTTCTGATTTCCTCATCTCTACCAATAACTGGATCGAGTTTACCATCCTTAGCAAGCTGAGTTAAATCTTGACCGAATTTCTCCAATGCCGGTCTATTATCCTCTTTGTTCATTGACATTTGAAGGAATTTGTTGCTAGTAGTTGAAAAGGGTCTCAGACTCAGAAGACTTGAATTAGCCACGTTACTGCTATTTGCAAAACCATTAACACCATTGTAAATAGCTCTTCCCACCAATTGAGTACTTGCTGGAAGTGACCTAAGTACGCTGGAACGTACTGTTGGCTTACACAGTGTCCTTAAAATCCTTGCTGTTAACATTAATGACAAGATCTTCTGTGTTACTTTTATATCAGTGCGAGTGTTCCAGAAATTTCTAGACCCTGCGGCGAGGTTCTACTGAGATCCAAGTGAGATTTCTATTATACATATACACTACATAAATCATAAATCGTTTCTTTTTTCATCAGGCCAATAATCGTCTTTGTTGAAGCCAGGATGTGGTTCAAATGGAGGTAATTCTGGACCATGCGGTTCCGATGGTTCTCCAGGATCATAAAAATCGTAATCATTTACATACTGCACATCATGGTCCTGTTCGTCTTGTTCTTCTTGTCCATTCTGTACGCTTTCAAAATCATTTACGTTTTGAACACCATGTACATTTTCAACTTCATCCACGTTGTCATCGCCTTGGTTTTGCCCATGTACATGTGGAGTTGGAGGATGACTCTGCTGTTGGTGCTGAGAATCATTATCAGCACTATTAGTTCCTAAATTGTCTAATTCAATATCATCACTGACATCTTTAGTGCTAGTGGAATTTCTCAGATAATGATCATCAACAACATCCACAGTA
Source organism: Yamadazyma gorgasii (assembly GCA_003708985.3). NCBI lineage: Eukaryota > Fungi > Ascomycota > Pichiomycetes > Serinales > Debaryomycetaceae > Yamadazyma > Yamadazyma gorgasii. Next base: position 644,219 of record PPPC03000006.1, on the reverse strand, counting down.
GGATAAAACCGTGCCCTTTCTTTAACCCAAGTCAATATTTTCGTTCTATTCTTACGGCCTTTATTATTGGTCTCCGTATTAGACTTAGTATGAAAGATTCTATCGTCATCAAAACTGATTCTTCTCCCCAACACACCCATCAATTCCGTACGTCTCTCTAACGCCTTTATATTGTAAATCCATTCCCATACCACCGATAAAATGCCCACTTCTATCAAATTAGGTAAAATCGATAACCAGCTTCGAGTTTCCCAATCAGATCGGAATATCTCCATAATACAGACACACACAATAAAGTGAATAATAAACAACAACCACACCATTAATGATAATGGTATCAACCTTCTTGAGTATGAGTATTTCCTAGGACTCTTGATAACGAGCGTATAATACCCTAGAAGAATTCCAAACACCGCCACCACAATCAATTGCAAAGACGTCCTGGCTCTATTCCATCTCGTATACCCTTCAGAACCATTAGGTCTGAACAAAACTTCAGGCAACGAGAACCGGTACTGTGATTCACAGACAATGTCGGTGACTACATAACCGATCAATAGCACTAGAAACAGAATTACTATGTAATCCTGGTACCGTTTTGAAGCAATTCTCGACACTATCTGAAAGAATGAAATCAGAATAAGGGTCTCCGAGAATATATTGGAGATTCTGTATGTCAAATTACTGAAAAAGACATCGTGGATTCTGAATGAATCAACATGATCGGTGCTATAATCAGATCTAGCAGCATCGGTAACTTTAGCTAGAAGAATCGTCATTACTATAGCATTAAACAATGTGGCAATATGTGTCATTATAGGTTTCCGTTTGTGTTTTGGCGAGAATATTAGGAGGAAACTCAACATCCAGCATGCTATACAAGTTCCTGATATTGTGAATAACAACGAAACAAACGAATCCCCTTCATTTTTCAAAGAGTAACGAGGTCCTGCTGGAGATAAGAATAGCCCTGGGCCTCCTATATCTTCTCCATTATTAAGAAAATATTGAATGCTGTCCTGTGAGCAATTTGTTATATAATAAAGCGGGAATAAATCCAGGCTATAATTGAATATCCCACTATCATTAGTGAATTGTAATTGACCGGGTGCTATGCAATATAAGGAGCATGTCACATTAGTACCATTAAACTCAAACGATATGTCACTTGTACCAGATTCAGACCAAATGTTGTTTGGCCCGTGTACTTCACTCATCGTCGGTGCTACTATTAGTGTCGTATGTTCTCAGCCCGTTTCAGTTTCAGTGTAAGTTTAGCTCAGGATGCGATCTATGATGCGATTAAGAAGCGAAGTCGCGATTGATTTTTCAAGTTTGATTTAGTGTCAACTCGAGTTAGTTCAGATCACATATTTGACATTGTGACTATGGCTAGTACATATGGTTTGAACGGCCACGCTAATGGCGGTAATTCCAATGGAATGGAACACACCGAGTCCCTTGAAAATAGTTTTCAAAATTTGAATCTAAAAAAGAAGAAAAAACCAACAAGAGCTTTTCACGACTTATCAACACCTACACCGGGTTCAATCACACCGGGAGTTGTTGCCCCAGGTATACCTGGAGTTTCTACTCCTAGTCATCAACAGTCATTTACACCTCAACAATCTTTCACGCTGCCAGTTTCTCAACCTGGAACTCAGTCCTTTCCACAAGCTCACCATAACGGAATAGGTTCCCATGCAAACACGTCAACTGCCGACCTAGTCCAACAGGAAATCAACCCCAACCAGCAAGGTTTCCAAGAGACTTTGTCAGTACCCAACAGAAGATATAATGACCAAAATGAGTATATGATACATACCGAGGCTGGACTACAGTTGAAGCCTTTTTTGACGTTCGAAAATGCAGTGTCACCAACAGCTGGAACTCAATATGTTACTATTGATCAAGGTACTGCACCTTCCAAGTTTATGAGGTCTACAATGTATAATATCCCTGAAAATGAACAATTAAGGCAAGCTTCCAAATTACCAGTAGCTGTAACTATTAGGCCCTTTGCTCCGTTGTTACCATCTGAACAACCCATCCCAGTTGTAGATATGAGAGAAGTCGGAAAAGGTAATGTCGATGACGAAGAAGATGTTGGACCTGTCAGATGTAGAAGATGTAGGACCTATATGAATCCATCTATGCAACACACGTTTAATAATAAGTTTACTTGCAATATTTGTCATTTTGCCAACAATGTAGCCCCTCAAGATTACAGTGCAATGATTAATCCTACTACCAATCAAAGAGTAGACATAGCTCATAGACCAGAATTGCACAAAGGTGTTTATGATATCTTAGTACCAAAAGCTTATAATTTTGGAGGACCTGAAACCACTCCTCAAAGTTTGCATCATGTTATACTTGTAGATATATCAATTAATAGTATCAAGAACAATCTTCCATCATTGATTGCTGATACACTCAGGTCCATGTTTTACAACGAATCTGACGATAAGTCTCCAAGGAAGTTTGCTATTATACTATTTGACAAGAGAATGCATTTCTATAATCTTTCACCAGATCTTGATACTACTCAAGTTACTATATCATCAGATTTAGAGGATCCTTTTGTGCCGTTTTATAACGGTTTGTTTGCTGATTTTGAAGAAAGTCGTATGGCAATTGAGGATGCCTTGAATGGTTTAGAAGAAATGGTAAACGATGATACTTTAGCCGTGGACGACGAGACTTGTCTTTCAGTGGCCCTTAGAACTGCCTTATTATGTCTTTCCGAAGTTGGTGGCGGTAAAATCACTACAGTATTGTCAACTATGCCAACTTGGGGTCCAGGAGGATTGAAGTTCAAGAATGATAAAACCCAGGCTGCTAAAATATCGCCTGAAGTCCAAAAGCAACTTTTCAATCCTGACAATGAATATTATAAGTTATTAGCCAAAGATTTCATTGATAATAATGTTGGATTAGATTGTTTGATCGTAAGTAATACAGCGGTGGATTTATCGAATATTGGCTACTTGTGTTCTGTTACTGGAGGTAAAGCTTTTAAATGGTCGAATTTCCAATATGAACGAGATGCCAGAGATTTTTCTGCAAGGTTTACTAATTCCATTGAAAAGACCAAAGCTTATCAAGGACAGTTGAAGTTAAGATGTTCTAACGGTTTACAAGTATCACAATACTATGGAACCTTTTCCGAAAATGGATCAGATCCTGTTATACCTACCGTTTCGGAGGACAATACATACACTATATTGTTAGAATATGATGGTCAATTGAGTACTAAAACCGATTGTCATTTCCAAGCTGCTTTGTTATATACTGACACAGAAGGGATTAGGAAAGTCAGAGTTATTAATTTAGTACTTGCTGTGAGCGAAAGATTAAATGACATTTTCCATTTCGTGGACCAAGATTCAATTGTCACTGCTATTGTAAGAGACACTTTGTCATTCATTGGAAAGCAAACCATTAATGAATTAAGAGACTCATTGAATGATAAAATTGTTGAAATTTTCACTCAGTATAGAGCCAAGAGTGAATTGGGTCATAATTCTAACAGATCTTTGACTAATCAATTATTACTACCAGATTCATTGAGTACATTGCCTATGTACATTTTAGCCTTCTTGAAGACTAATGCATTAAAAGATAGCAATAATATCAGCGTTGACACAAGATTGGAAGATATTTATCAAATGTTAAATATGCCAATCGAAACTTTAATGTATCATTTATACCCTGGGTTAATCGAGTTGCATTCGTTGGAACCTTTACAAGGATTAATTCCAGAAGATGAGACTAATGTTCCGAGATTTGTCACATTGCCCAAATTCAAGCAATTATCAGCATTTAAATTAGAGGATGGGGTATACGTGCTGTGCAATGGAAGAAGAACATTTGTATATGTTAAGCAAAATTCCAATCCGTTACTTTTGAAAGATTTATTCGGAGAAAACATTGACAGTTGCGAACAAATCGATACCATGAATGACGAATTGCCTGATTTACCAACGGAAATATCCGAAAAGACTCGTAACTTGATTCAATTTTTTAATAGAGACATAAATGGATTGAATATCGGGTCAGCAGGTATTCAAATTATAAGAGAAGGTAATGATGGGTCGGATTTGATTTTTAAAGAGCTTTTGGTGGAAGATGGTGCAAGATTAGCTGTAAGCATAAATTCCTCAAGTTATACCGAATACTTGACAAGATTACACAAGGCTATTAGAACTAAATTCGATAATGATAAAAGTTATAGTAAGGTAAAAGAATCAATTAATCAAGCTGAACATAACCATGACACTTTAGCTCAAAGGTTTATTCAGTTTTGATCTTACCTAAATACGATTATATACATGAATCTATTTACATGATTATTTTAGGACCTTCAAAATTTCTATTACTACCTCTAAGATTTCTTTATTCTTAGAAGCAATTAAAACATTCAATGCTGTTTTTAACTCCGTATTGTCTTTGAAATATTGGAGTTGGTTCAAATTAGCAGCAGCATACACGAGGTCTAACAATACAAAGCAAAGTCTTAGTAATAAATCCAGTTCAGTTTGATTGGTGAAGATCCTGGTAATGGCATCCACCAATTGAGACTTGAACTTTCCCTGAACTAAAACTTGTGCAATCATATCAAACTCAGAAGTAGCATTGGCAAGCAATCCTGATAGTGTGGTTTGAAGCTCAACACTATTCAGTTCGAGCAACTTGATCAATAACTCTAATCGTTTCATAGCTTGTTTATCTTCGGTATTGAAGAATTTGACCAACATCTTGGGTTTCATGATCAAATTAGAAACCAATTCCCAAGAAGCCTTTTGAATCTCTAACGAATCATTATCAATTATAAAGTTATCCAAGTACTTGTCAAAGGTTTTAAGAATTATAGCATCTTTTACATCATCTCTGTTCATAGATGATAAATTAGTCAAACTTAATAACGATTCGTATTTATCTAAACTTGTTATATTGTCAATATTTGTAAACTCATTTTGACCATAATCACTTATACTTTGACCTAAAAGTTCAATCAAAAATGGCAAACAAGTAAGAACGTCATACTTATTGAACACCAAATTAGGGTTAACCATAATTAAAATCTTGGCTAATGATCTGATGGCTTTAAGTCTTGTTTCGATTTTATTCTCAGAATCACTCATTGACAGGGTTCGATGGTTGGAGATTTTACTGGCCAGAATAAGATAGTCAAGAACAATATTAATAGCGCCTTGTTTAGCTAGTTCTTGTCTCACCAGTTTATTTTGACTTGTTGATATCGAGTAGATTATTGATATAAGCTGGTCAGTAATATTGTTAGTCTGTTTGGAAACAGATACTTTGAGTGTCGACATAAGCTCTATTATTTTGTGGTCCATTAATAAAGCTTTATTGAAATTATGGATATCTTGATCATTCTCCTGGCTGGTATCTTTATTTGGGGTAGCCATCAGTTTTAAATAGTCTCTAGTTCTCTTCTCTTGAGACCCTTGCTGTTCTTTTATATTCATTAAATTTGATAAGATTAACAATAATCCATATACGATAGCAGTATGAGATTTATCTAATCCTTTTATATTAGATTTTTGCTTGATCATTGCCAAAAGCTTATCTATAACGGTTTGATTTTGACGGAGTAAATTTCTGATATTTCCGTTAAGACTCAAATATGCTAATGATTCAATGCAGTGTTCTTGATATTCTTCTAAATGCTTAATAGTAATATCATACAATTCGTCAATTGCCATGGATTTGTCCTTATTTAAACTCACAAAACTCCATAGTTTGATGATACATAAACATGACAACATTTTTATATCCGATTTACTACTATCTTTCCCTACAATCAATAAATCTAAATAATTCTCACTGTTAAACTTTCTACATTGTTCGTCAATACATGAACTACTAACTAGCTCAAGTAAAGACTTAGCCAAAGTCTTATTGTGATCAATCTCTAACGATTTTGGTGATAACTTACTGCTGTAGTCACTTATAAGATCTTTGCACCCATTACTAGTATAGATCTTAACACAAACTAATGGTGCAATTGGAAAAACCATCTGCAAGGCTATAACCAAATTCAAAAACAGATCTAGCCCTGAATGGGTCTCTAAAATATAATCAAAGAAATTATTAATGGCTTCTAGTGATTGGGGCTTTTCAAGTTCAAGGTTCTTTACTATAATGAAAAGAATGGTAGCTTCTATATCTGAATCTTGATTTTCAGGTACTAATAAAGTCAAGAATATCTGTAAATGGTCAGGAAGACATATGTGAAACTCGGATACGATATTTAAGTAAATTGATAAGTAATCTTGAATAATTGAGTAATTTTTACTATTCTTTACGTAAGTCTTGATCGTATTTAGGACTTGATAACCCCAATGATTTGCATCTGATTTCGACTGAAGTTGAAGAAGGTTGATAACAATCGATCCATTTCTATCTCCAACATACTTTAGAACTCTTAGAAACTTTTCGATGTTTTTCTGGAGGATTTCAAATAAGATATTTGACGTATCTGAAGTTTGAGAATACTTCAAAAGTGACTTAAACGTTTGGTTTTTATCATTTTCAGACTCTTCTTTCGATGGAAGGGTGTCAAATATGGCTATTATACTCTTGAAATCGTCATCTTTCACCAGGAGTTTATTTATGGATTCTTCAATTGATTTATCCATAGTTCTAGCCAGTGTCAGTCTTAGACTAAGGTTCGCGAGTTTTTTTAGCTCAGTTTTTCATTAGTAACCAAGTCCTGAACAAACCATCATGGATACTACCACAGTAATAGATAAATATACACAGGATATATCCAACTTACCGTTGGAAATCAAATATATCTTTGAGGAGATCAAGACCAAGGATACACAATTGATGGAAGCCAAAAAACGGTGTCAAACCAAAGACGGACAACTTCATAAGTTCATCAAACAAAATAGCACCATGAGTAAACACCCCAAAGAAAATCAAATATATGCCAAGATGGAGGAAGATATGGAGCTCATTATAAAGATACAGAAGGAAAAGATTCTATTGGCTAACACAGCATTGTTTTTAATATCCAAGCATTTGTTTAATTTTGAGACTGATATAACCAAATTGGAAAGAGACGATTTGCTTCCACCTGTTGATAATATCTTGGACGTTGAAGGAACTTCCGATTATGGTAACGGTTTGAGTGAAAGTGTATCGGTGACACCAACACCAAGACCTTCATCCACTCCGGGAGTCGAATCAACGTTACTGAGAAAGGCTCAAAAGAGGAAAGCTATGATGAGAGCTGGTATGAGGCCCAATAAAAGAATCAGATCCGACGATGAAGATGAAGATGCTGCTGAATCTGGAAATAGACATGACGGACCTAATGGTGACGATGCAGATAATACATTATATTGTCTTTGTCAAAGAGTATCGTTTGGTGAAATGATTGCTTGTGATAATGACGATTGTAGATTTGAATGGTTCCACTGGTCATGTGTGGGTATTACATCGACTCCAAAGGATAATGAAGTGTGGTATTGTCCAGATTGTGCTCCAAGAATGGAAAAGAGAAGGAAAAAGAAGAAGTTTGTATAATTTATGAGACTTTAGGGAACACCCCAAGTTCTTAGTTATGACCTTATGAATTCCGGATTTCTAATATGAGTATACCGAGTCAATAGCTTGTATAATAATGTAATTTAGCATATCGATCTTATTTTCTTATTTTCTAATTTTCAAAATCGTTAGTTCACTGTTCTGTTTCTTCTATATTCATGAGAAGTTGCAAAATCTGAAATTCGCAAGATAGAAAAACCGAAAAATTTCAAAAAAATTTATAGAGTCCCGACAAAGTCGTTTATGCTTAACAGACATCAAATATAATCCACCCAGAACTCTAGGGGTCAAAAGAAAATGTCACACCTTGCTGTCCTCATTGTAGGTCGAGGCTAACCTTAGATTTAGCCTCAAATTTAGTCGCATTTAGGCCAAGTTTTAGTGGGGAACGTTGTCCCTACTTAAAAGCGCGGTTTGTTGATTTTGAACTTTGATTGAAATCAACCGACAAAATCCCTATCAACTGAATCACGAGCGCTATCCACCCACCTTAGATCATCCATTTAGAGCCTTTATATAGTGATACCCCGTATTATTTCCTTATAGACATTTTGAATCCAAAGCCCCGTACGTTCGTTATGAGATTTATTCCATTATATTTTTTGATTTCCTTGATCCTTGCGGCAGATCCTGATACTACAACTACTACGCCTGCAGCAGCAGCGGCAGCAGCAGCAACTACCACAACGACTCCAGCAGCAGCAGCAGCAGCGGCAGCAGCTACTACAACTACCACACCAGCAGGGGCAGCAGCAGCAGCGGCCGCTGATACGGATACTGCAACCACAGGTACTGCAACTACAGGGACAGCTACTACCGGTACGGCTACTACTGGTACAGCTACAACAGGTACAGCTACTACTGGTACGGCTACTACTGGTACAGCTACAACTGGAACAGCTACTACTGGAACAGCTACTACTGTAAATACTGCCACCATGGATCCAGCCCAATTGGCTGCCTATTTAAAAACTGCCACCACTGCCACCACAACAGCTGCTAATGTCCCTGTAAATACGGCCACCATGGATGCAGCCCAATTGGCAGCATACACGAAGACTGCTACAACTACAACCACCCCTGCTGCTGCCGCTGGTGGACAAGCTGCAGGACAAGCAGCAGCTCCTGGGGCTACTGCTACCTCAATATTCACTCCCCAAGGTCCAAGTGATCCTGATACCGTTAGTTTTATCACCACCAGAGTTTTACGTTCTGATGAAAGCTCATCCACAGCCCAATCGGGAGACTCAGAATCATCTTCTGGATCAGGGGATTCTAAGAAGGATTCTAACTCATCAGCCTCAGGTTCAGGTTCAAATTCTTTACGCCTTAGTGTGTCTGTAGTATTATTAAGTGCCTTATTAGGCTTTTTTTAAATAGGGATGTTTGGCAATAGTTTGTATTTATAGTTAAAAATTTTGATTTCTTCTTTTTCCGTGATTTTCTTCGTCTGGGCATTGGCAAGGCTTTTTCAACAAGGCTTCATGTTCGTCTAAAGCCTCTTTGTTCTAGTTCGTGTAGTGTTCGCGGTGTATAGAAAAGAGGACAATGTTTAAAATCATACTGCCTATCAGTATAATAAGGCCCTTGGCTTTTGTTAGGCATAATAGTTATGTTCCAGACTTAAAGACATTGAATGATGTTGTAAATAAGGGATTAGCAAGTTCTGACGATGTCATAGGGTTACTTCAGAAAGTTAAAAATTTTCAAAGTCAAATATATGAACATGAAAAGTTTGAGTCAAATGACGTTCACAAACAAATCAACGACACTATAAAAAGGATTTTGACTAGTGAAAATGTAAAGTTTGATTCGGTTTTACTTAAGGAGATTTTTAGATTGAATTTCTCAACCCCAACCAACATCGATATCATCAAACAATATTATGATCAATCTCCGAAGGCTATAATAGACAAGTCCACAGCCCTCATACCATTTAGAAGAAGTATATTTGATGGTGACTTGAAAAGTGCTTTACTTATAACCGATATGACTACTGGACACCCTAATTATGTTGCAAATAAAGACAAAGAGTTCAAAACAGGGATAGTGAAATTAATAGGATCAAGTATTGGAATATCACTATTTTCCAAATTTGGAATCGATGAATTAATTACCATGGGGGTATTAGGACAAGCATGGTCACATGTTTCGTCCATAAATTCGTTGATCATAACTTATTTCATAAACTCATCATTTTTAATGACAGTAGTGAGATTTGGGAGAACTTTGATGTCCAGTGGGGGTGATTATTTGACGTGGCAAAAGGGGACGTTTTATACTCATTGGTACAAGCATGCCGACGAAATGATGATGTGCACGAAAATAGTGGAAGCCGATATAAAACTTAATAGAGGAGGGTTATCTGGAGGAGAACCAAGTCAAGAGTTGGTTGAAGAACTTTGCAGAGTTGATCCCCATAAAAATCTTTCTTTGCAACCTGGATATACAAGAGATGGAAAGAAAGTAAGATTGCTTGAGATGAAAGACAATATTGAGGACCTCAAAATGCAAGCATATTGGATGAGTGGAGGTGATGGATTTGAATGGGTAGAACCCGACCAAGATCCTGCCGAATTAATATGGCAACAAAACTTGGCTAATAATGGAATGTTAGGAAACAATGATACTAAGTCATTAAAATGGGCTGAAAAACTTATAGATGATGGTGAATCTAAGAGTAATTAGAGAATTCTGTATATAAATAAATATCTTTTACTATGCTATCATTAATCATCTTTTGACTCAAATTCAGGTTGATGCCATCTTGGTACTAATCTTATATCATAATCAGTTTCGACTTTTAACTCGTTCCATGGATCAAAGTGGTTCCATACATAATCAAATTGATCATCAGTATCCAAGCTATGATTACCTAACTGAATACTAGGTTTCGAATATTCCTTATTGATTTTGACCTTACCTTTACCTTCAAGAATCAAATCGATTCGTTCGGCTTTGTTCAATTCATTAACATCATGTAGATCTTTATCCAACAATGCCTGCAATTTCTCTCTATTCTGGACTTTCAAGTTCTCATAGATCTGAGTGAATTTCTGATTATTCAATAACCCTGATAATTGATCCACCTTTATTACTGCCTCATGTGAGTTTCCATCCTTGATGATAACAATATCTTGATTCAAAGTTTGGAGATCATATTTGCTATCGGCCCAATTTTCAAAGTTCTTCAAAAACGCCTGCAGGGTCATGGGCGTATAGTTCCTTGACCCAAGCCACCAATGCACAGGTTCGCCGTTCTTAATAGCTAATTGTTTGTAGTATTTGGCTTCTTCGTACCATGGATCGTACGGCAACAACAACCTTACAATTTCAAAGCCACTGTTATAAATCAAGAATGATCCAAAGATTCCATATCCCCATTTCCTCACCTTCTTGTCAGTGGTATTAGGTATACCCAATTCAAATAATCTCTTTCCTCTAAACATTCTGGACCTACGAAGGATCATCATCCCTAAAAACAATTGGAATCCTGTCAAAAGCCTTAGGCCATTTACATTGTCAGATGACGGTACTAAGGGCCCCCAAATTTTCAAGCCAAAGCTGGGGTTCTGATTGAAATTCAAGTTCTGCTCTATAAGCTGCCGAAGAATTGATTTCTTCGGCGGTTTGGATTTATCATTGCCGTTGTTGCTGTTGTTATTATTATCATTATTTGGTGGTATATAGACACCCATTGATTGGTGATGAGTCGCGAGTTGCCAGAGCGAAGGAGGCTGACAGAAGACTTTACAGAAATGGGCTAAGAGAATGTGGTATGACTTATTCGACTGTCTATGCTGTTTAGTGTTCATTTCATGAATTGTTGACAACAATCAACCTTTGAAGTTGCCAATTTCCTTTTGTACAGTTTCAAGTCTTAAATGCTAAGGCAAAGTCATAAAGTAACTGAACCACCTGGTGATTCCATACTACTCGTAATGTATATTAAATAATATAAAATTAAATAACTTTAATTCATTTTCATTGTTTATTGATGTTAAATATCTATGAAGAAGTCTATTAGACCTAATTATACGAATTATACGCATTATACGTAATCACGTAACTAAATCTAATTAGGATATAAATCTTCTTTTAAATCAATACCTAACTCTTGTCTGATGTCTTTCAATTCATCCAAGTAAGCCAAGTATTGTTCGTTGTTTTCAACTTTGTGTTTTAAAGCTTCGAAAGTTCTAACGGCAGTTGGATAGTCATTAACTCTTCTGCAGGCTAATAAAGCTTTTTCAATAACAACTGGTGCAGGTACTAAATCGTAAGAAAAACAGTTATTTAAGATTCTTTGAACTTCGAATAAATCGTAGGCTTCTTCAAATTCTTGTTCGTATCTTTTGGTGAATTCTTCGAAGGTTTCTTCATGATGATCACTTGAGTATTTTCTAATTTGCATATTTGAAATGGTTACGGGTCTGAAGGTTGGCTTGACCATGTAATGTAATTGAGCTCTTGGAGCCATTCTGACTTTTAAAGCTGAACGAAGGGTCGATGCAAACATTTTAATTTCAATTGGTGTAGGATGAGTGGTTGAAAATTTGAACCTTTCACTTTCTCAGTGTTTAGAAAATTTTTTGTCCTTTAATTCATTGGATCGTAAGATTTTTGGTGTGCGCAAACCGTTTTGTTTGATAGTAAAAAGTGGTGCGTTCTCCTAAATTTAGTATGGGGATACGGAGGTGGGGAGCAGAGGGCTAGGAATTGAATGTCCAATCTTGGAGGCACGGTCGGAATTAGCCACATTGTTTATTAGTATACTCTATATACTATAGTTTATTCTTATTTCACAGTCTTATTTCACAGTTTGTCACGTTCTTATTTGTTTCTTATCTTGTCTTGTGTTGTATTGTCTTATATTCTATCTAGGTATCAAACCTCTTTATAGTCTTCTTTTTAACTATTTTAAAATCATTTATAAATTCACTTCCCATCAAATCATTGACATTAATCATCAATGTCTTTTTGAATTTGCCCATTTTTAGATCAATGTTAAAATAGTCATCCTCTAGTTTGATTAGATCGTCATTCAGCTCTTTGATGTACATGTATCCATTTTTGTTTCTTTTATAAAACGTCGAGCTGAACGACTCACTATACTTTTGTATGTTCAATTCTGGGGTGGCTATAGGTTTACATTTTGGCAATTTAATAATAATTTCTTCTTCATCGTTTATATCAAGTTGCCCTGAACTTGAAACTGAGGTTCTTATTGAAGAAGTCGAATCTCTTGATTGGTAATTGTACTGTGGAGTAGGAGGTTGGTAGCTGAAACTTTGCGATTGATAATTTGTACTTGGTTGACTATAACTCGAATGATTGCTTGATTGTACACTAGTTTGGCCAAAACTCGATTGCCCATAGCTGTTGGTGGTAAAGCTCTGACCGAAACTGGTCTGGCTGGATTGACTAGTAGAATGTCCATAACTATTGTAATTATAGTTCGTGTTGAAACTGGGAGGTTTAGCAGAATTGAAAGCTTTTGGCGGCTGGCTCAAAGGATCCACTAATGAATTCAATTGATCCGATAACCTGTCAGGTAGCTGGTCAGGCAATTGGTCAGGAGCTAGCTCTTCAAAAACCAGATCAATGGTCAGGTTCAAGTGCAGGTCCAATTCCAAAATACTTTTGTTCAATTCTCTATCAAATTCCAAGGCAGTTTCGAATCTTGATTCCAATGGGAAATTGGCAAATTCTTCATTTGCTTTATAAGGAGTTTTGGAACCAGAAGCAGTACCTGAGCCGGGGACAGTACTAGGTCCGTGTCCGTTTCCAGCACCGGTAACGTGGCCCAGACCGCCATAGTTATTAGGATTATGATGGCTCCAAATGTCATGGGAAAAATTGCTATTGAAGCTTGAAGCCCTTCTTTGGATTGGTGGGGATTTAAAGTCGTTAAATTCGAAATCATTGAATAATGGAGTTGATTGGTTTGAACCAAAACTCGGATTGTACACGGTATTGTTAGCACTATGGAACCCCCCTTGGTTGAAATTAGACCCTTGATGGCCGTAATATCCAGGCCCAGAACTCATTCCCTGAATTCCAAAGCCATTCGTATACCCACCGCCGAGACCATTGCTACTTAAGTTCCCTGTAGTTATGCCAAACCCATTCCCTGGTATACTGTTGTTAATTAAAGGAGTAATTGGCGCCGATGAAAAATTGGTTAGGATTGGTGAACTATTTTGTCTACTGTTCTGAGGAAAGAAGTTCGACGTCTTCCTTGAACTCAAACTACTGGTAGACGTAGAATAGGACTCTACTGACTTATCATCCATAGTTCCTTAATCAAAAAGGTCAAATTCGCACCCTTAATTTTCCTAATTTTGAGTAATTGGTTATTCGATTTTTTGCAACCATTAACACGACTTATGCCACGTGAACTTTTGGGAGTTGTCATGGTGGAAAAGTTTTGAAGCAATATGAGTCAGAACGTAATAAGCTGATAGTTGCAACCCTGATATCGATAATTCGGTAAATAGAGCGTGTTTGTGTAGTATCAACTGTAGGCCCACGTTAGACGCGACATGGTATGCTGCGGATTTATTACAGGACATTGTCGTAACTACGTTTTGTGCTTCGTTTTTACTTACCTTTTGCGATGTGTTAACACGGCAGGGACTAGACTGCAGGGCCGACTAGGTTCGAGTTGGCCATACTATTGTTTGATGCACGAGTTAGAAACATTTGTGATCCTTGGACTTAGTTAGAACTTTTTAAATTTTGTCTTTAACTGTGTATCTCTTGCCTTGTGGGTTGCTAACAACCTTGTCTTTAAATATAAAGCCGACTCAAGATTGGCAATACCACCAAGCCACTACCACTATGTATCATACCCGTGTCATGTACTGCAACCTCCTAACCTTCTATAACCCAAATTGCGCTTTCAAGGCATTAGTTTATTTGCCAAGTTCGTAAATCAATCTGATAGCTCTCTCTACTCATTGCCTAAAAAAATAATACGGTAATTCCACGACACATCATCAAAGATGTTGAGATTTTTTGACACGGATATTTTCATAAGGATAATACTTATTTTTACATAATTTATTATATAATCTTCAACAAAAAATTGTTGCAAAAAAATCGAAAAAATATAATCCAAGTATATAGGCTTAAACTTAGAAATAGCTACGAACCATACTCAACAGAAACAAGTTTAACATTGAATTGATACTAGCCAAAAACCACAGGAAAGATTGCTATAAACAATGAGTACTAACTTTAACAATTACGATGAACAAATAGATCCATCATTTGAAAGAAGTCAAAATAATTACAGTAATGTTGGAGTAGATGATGTAACTGCAGCAGTAGCAAATGTTAGGAACGATTCTAATTTACATTTACCTTCAGTTACAGTGCCAAGTGTTACGTTGCCAACTATATCACAATCAACTGCCACCAACCCACCATCATCTGGATCCACCACAAGTAACAGTTTGGGAATTTCCAACCTTAGCGGTGACTTATCGTCAGTGAAACCAGACTCTGAGGCGTTATCGAGTGATCCAAGAGGAACTCATAGAAGACCAGTGTCAGGTACTAAGAGAGCAGCTCAGAACAGATCAGCCCAAAAAGCATTTAGACAAAGAAGGGAACGATACATCAAAGACTTGGAAACTCAAGCCGCTGAAGTGCCCACATTGAAACAAACCATTGACGAATTGAGAGCTGAAAATTTAAGGTTAAGAGACTATACAATAGCATTACAAGGGAAATTGATCGAGTTAGGATCGGACGGATTCAGCCAGAATGAACATAGTGGTTATGCCAATAAATTATTGGAACATTCCAGACCGTCAAATGTTCCTTAATCAGTTGACTCTGGGGTAATGTGTCATTTATGTATTGTGTATTCCCTTATTGTATATTAAATAAATGTAGTTTAGGTTTTTGCGGCCCGGTCTAAAATGGAAGGGTGTACCGAATTATCGCCAAACCTTCGGAAACTAATACCATTTAAACTTATTTTTTTGCGTTTCTTTGTCCCCAGCTACTATTGTTCCTAAAAAAAATTTCATACATTGACCTACCGTTCATAGTGGAAATGGTTTGCATAGAGAAAAAGAAAAAAAAAATAATTTTGCCCTTCCTTCCTGCACATAACTCCGTAACTGGCATTTTGGAACCATTTTCTTAGTGAAATCTAAATTATTGTAAGGCATTAAAAATGGCAAAAAAGGAATTTGAAAATCGTATATAATATCATCTGAATACTCGTTTTAAGGATTTTTGATCCTAAGGGTTTCCTTCTTTCCCACTACAGTGTTTTTTAATTATTTATAGCATAAAGCTTAAGTGCTTTACCCCTAACTGACGTTCCATCCCATATGAGTAATCAACTGCCTAATCCGGTTGAACTGTACCATGAGTTTTTAACTTTAATGGAAACAACGGACTACAGCAATAATCAAATCTTTATTGATAAATACCATGATACCAAGCCAAGCGGTATACCTATCAAGTCTCCACACATCAAATTAACATTCCCCAATAGTTATCCTCCATCAACGTTAAAACGTAATAAATCATTCCCAAGAGATCAGACAAGCCTAGATAGTTTACGTAACTATGGTGGTTATGAAAATAAACCAGACGACAGTTGTAGTTGTGGTGTTGATGTCGACGTCAACGTTTCCAAATCCATACACAACGATTCTAACGAATTTGTCAATATCCAGGACTTTAATGTCCCTTTGGACTTACGGCAAGACTTTGATTTCATAGATGAGTCGGCCAGTATCATATCGTACGAAGAAGAAGATGAAGACGAAGACAATCCTGTCGTTCCCGGGTTATTTCCCAAAATGAATGTTAATGATGATAATGAATTTTTGAAGTTTGACAAATTACCTTTAAATCCATCTTACATCTCACACTAACTACACCCCAACAGGCTTATAGACACAAGCAAGTTGGTCATACATAGATGCAAAGAGAACATAAGAACATAAGAATATAATAACTTGAATAACTGACTGGTTCAGATATATAATATAATACATAATCCAGGTAATCATTCTAATGAAGCCGTTTGGCAAATTTCCTCCGTCCGTTTTTGTTTTCTTTTTTTTGTTTAAATCTCTTGTTCTTTTTGACGTTTCGAAGTATTAGAGGACAATGTACATCATCAGAGGAACACC
Source organism: Yamadazyma gorgasii (assembly GCA_003708985.3). Classification (NCBI taxonomy): domain Eukaryota; kingdom Fungi; phylum Ascomycota; class Pichiomycetes; order Serinales; family Debaryomycetaceae; genus Yamadazyma; species Yamadazyma gorgasii. The sequence continues at coordinate 627,471 of PPPC03000006.1, read as the reverse complement.
ATAAACAAGTAGCTGTAGAGATCGATTTCTTTTTTACCCCTAGAGTGATTAGAAATTAGACTTTAAACTATGCGGCATCCGTAGAGGTACGAGGCGATCGTCGGTTCAATCCCTCGTACTTGTAAGGAATTTTTTGGTGACTAAAAATAGGTTTCTAACCCCTTACGGAATCAGTTTGTTCAAACACTACTTGCCACATGTTATTACGGACCAGGCAGTTTTAAATAAAGGACAAACGAGAATTGCAAAGGCCTGGCCCATTTCAAAATGAGTGTGTGTGCTACCGGTTTGGATCCTTTATAAGGCGCTTTAATTTAGTGTGCCTGGTAATGCGTTAGCGATCCACTGTTCAGGTCATGTGCCCTGGTGATGAATCTGCCACAGCCATACTTTCTTATGTTGATAGTTTCATTTGACTTCATCAACAGACGTCTAGAGATCATGGGTACGATGATAGTAGGGTTTCAATAAGAAACCGCCTTGAAAGTCAACATTTGAGGGACTGATAAGAAATCGGCCCGTTATCAAGGGGTTAAGGTCAACACGGCAATATATTTCCTCGGTTGCAATAAGGCTATTGTTAAAATGCTCAGATTGCTATTTACGGATTTGTGATAAAAATGTGATAACAACCGACTTTGCTGAACCCCCAACTCTATCGGCATTGTCCGTTTTGGGGTAGAGTATAAGTTCAGTGTTTTAGGATGAATAATGGACCTTTGTCATTGGGATGTCGCAAAACTCTTCCTAATTTTGTTTTGGGATGAACATATATTACCTGGGAGAAAGTAGTATCCATTATCTAGGTGTTATAACTGTTATAACCATCTCACGGACTTAAAGATTGTTTTACAAGAGCTTTGTTGGCCTTCAGCTTAACATTGTTCATTTGGTATTTCCTTGAACCTCAGAAACATTATAATCTTCATACCCGTAATACGGAATAATACATGTTTTGGTTAATAAAATAGTCCTTAATTCTTCACCTTGTAACAGCAGTGCCAGGTGGAGGGTTTATTAAAGTAGGTGAACGCTTGGTTAAGGTTTATACATGGAAATGGCTTAATACTTCAATAGTTGTACGTTCTTCTGATTTCTATAATGATGAAAATTTGTTGATCAATTTGCTAGCACTTGATGATAACAAGGACTTCGAAGACTTCTGCAGTGTTATAGAAGTTTGATGTTTTTGAATTTGGATGAAATAGCTATATCAGTTTTACAGGAATATTATAATATTATAGCTTCATCGATTCTGTCATTAGATAGCATTGATTAGGTTTTAATTCGACTGGAAAAATGTTATCCATTGATTCAACTGAATATTTGGGTCTCCTCTTATATCGTTCTACCACAAGACGAGAGTACTGCATAACATGGAACTTTATTACTTATCCAGTAATGTTATATCTTCGAATGGAAAGTGAGAGGGCCAAGAAAGTTTTAAACTTTCAAACTATAAACACGAATGGAAGCATCCAATAATATTGGGAGCTGCAAAGCCCATTCGGACCTTTATTCTAAATATCTCAAACCCTTAATTGTATAAATATCGATCTCATTCACGATGGATCCACCAACAAAGCCATGTTCAGGTACATATTTACGTTATTTGCATTATACATTTCTGTTTTCGCAGCCATGGGTGGTGATTTGATCATTTTAAGTCGTAGATGAAACACAAGGAGAGTGGGGTTTGGTCCGTACAAGTAGAGAATCCATACTTAAAGTGTTCAATAATATTATGTAGGTATTCAATGAACTTGTTTGCAGCCGTCTTTGATTCTGAATACGAGTCTCTTTTTGAAGAGGCTTTATCGTTATCAGTTTCTTTTTAAATAATTAATGAACGAAATTATCTAACCCATATATTCTCTTTACCAACATATTAGAGATATTCTAATGCGATATTATTAAGGGCTAGGGATTTTTTCCAAGCAGTAGCGATATTGGGTTCTGTGAAAAGTGATAAATATCCAGATAAAAAAAAACGACTTCGTTATATCTTTTAAACGTTTTTTTCATAACAGAATGTGATATCTACTATCTCGATGGTTATCTATAATATTGTAATGCGACATCAAGTTAAGGAAGGGGCGTTACTCATTATGAATCACCGTATCGTATCAGATGTCTTTGAGTCATGTCAGTCATTGAGGCTTATTGTTAAGAGGTTATGATTCAAACAATTGCGCTTTTTAAACCATTTCACATATACAATACGGTAAACTTTACAGATTTCCATGAGCGTATTCTGTTTTGTAAGGCATTTTTATTAAGTGTAGTAATACTTTCGATAGCATACGATAGTCTACTATAGTATACCAAAGGGTTAAGTTTTTATATAGGAATAGAAGTAGGTGATTAGGGTTAGTTATTGATGAATGTGTTACGACTAATGATAAGAACGGTTTAATTATCCTTATATCGCTCCCACATATTGCCAAACTTATACTATTAAAGACTTCCAACGTGCACAAAAGCAACACCGTCAGGTACATTCCAGCATCTTCAGGCTTGATTCAAATTTGCGAGTGAGACATCTTAGAGCTGAAGCTGGAGTTGACGCTCGAGACTCAAATACTCACAGACTAAGACAGTGCGAACTGAGTGAAAAATTTTATCATGTTAAGAATATTCAAAAGATCACTTAATAATGGTAAAGGAATATGGTCAGATTTCACTAAGAGATCTGAATCATTGAAAGTCCAGTCCACCATCCCCGTATCACCCCAAACATACCATGCCCCATTACTTATTGACGAAACATTCCAACAAGCATATAAAATCTTAGAAGATCAGAGCCTGGATATTTATGCTAAAGCCCAACAAGAAACCGATATTAACAAGAAAAGTCAATTATTAAGCAAAGCCGAGGCTCTTAATCCTGAAGTGTTATATAATTTAGAGTTCAACCAGGACAAATTAGATATAACTCAGCCAATTTATAGGAAGTTTTTGCAACAAAAATGGAGGGATTATGATTTAATGATATTAATGCAAAGACTTGAACAATTCAAAGTAATACCAGACACATTACCAACTTTAGATCCACAAGTAGATGTTAAAATAAAATTCCCTCACATCACTAATGGGGATTTAAACAGATGGATTACTCCTGGTGAAATATTACCATCATTCTTAGTAAAGCAACCACCAGTGATTAAAGTCACTCAATTCGACAATATTCCTCAAGATCAGACTAGTTTGTTTACTATTGTGTTAGTTAATCCTGATGATCCAAATTTGGCAACTAATCAGTTCAAAACCACATTAAACTATGGTGTATCCAATGTTGCATTATCTTTAACAGACGATACTTTAAGTACTGAAAAGTACTTGAACAACCAAGGGTTTGACACATTCAAGAAATACGTGCCATTATTGCCTGAAGTGAATGCTGGGGAATATCAAAGAGCTTGTCTTTGGGTATTCAAACAAAACGACAAAGTGTCTATTGATTTATCCAATCACAACGTAGAAGATTTTGATATCAGATCATTCGTAGCTGAACACAAGTTAACTCCAGTAGGGGCCCATATGTGGAGACAAAAGTACGACAGATCTGTCAATGATGTAAGAGATCAATATGGATTAGACAGAGGAAGAGTCTTCCATAGAGTCCGTAAGCATTATCCGGTAATTGACTTGTAAACCGAATTCATCCTGTAGATATTGTAGATCCTGTGTATAGAATAGATAACTTAAGACACAACATATATTGACTAACCAGGTCAAAGGTTACAACGGTAACCACGAATTAAACGCAAACATTAACTTTAAACATTAACTTTACAACAACTAAGTACTGGTAGTATTAGAAGAAGCTAAAATTCTACCATTTGATACTCTCAAACCTTCACCATTAGGACCGAAATTACCACCAAAGACACTCTTAAGCAAGGAAGTGATGATGTCAACAAGTGAAGTGTCAACTCCTGGATAAGTAAGGTTGGTAACTCTTTCAGTCTTTACACATCCATTGACTGGAGCATCACCACTAAGAATCCTCTTAATCCAAGCCCAAGCAGCAGCACTTCCTGAAGGAATTTCAGTAAGATGTCCAGCAGTAAGGTCGACATTGAATTCAAAAGATTTGATTCCATTAGCACACCAAGCATTGTAGACCCTGTTGCCTTCAGTGTATGGAACAATACCATCGATTTTACCTTGGTACACAAAAATAGGAACGTCAGGTTGAACTTGAGGGTCAATACCTAAGGTGTTGTTGGTAAGTACTTCAGCAAGAATTGGGATCTTCAAAACATCGAGTCCTTTTTTGAAGTATCTAAGAGGACCTTCGAAATAATTGTTAAAGGCAAAGTTAACAAGTAAACCAGGGGCACATGTTTGATAAGCTACTTGGAACTTGGCGTATGCAAGAGGGAACATTTCTTCAGGCATACGTTGTTTCAACTCAGGATATTCGTTACTTAAACCAGCAATACCACCACCAGCGAAACCAGCGTAAAGTCCACCATTAACCCATGGTTCGTAGGTAGCAACAGCTGTAACGTTAGTGACCCAACCACCAAAGGCAGCACCAACTAATTTTCCAGCTAATTCTGGAGCGTAAGTTGGTTGCAAAGCAGCAGCCCAACCAGCAGCAATAGAACCACCAGAATATCCCCAAAGCACAGATTTAGCGTCAGAGCTAAGACCTGTGATATCACCACTTTGTAAGGCTCCTTTCAAGGAGTCCAAAACTGCGTGTCCTGATAATGGGCCACAAGTATAAGCCGACTTAGGACCTTCATAATCTGGTGACACAACATAGTATCCTTCATTCAAAGCCGTTTGAATCAAGAACATTTCAGCACCGGCAAAAGCATTGGCAACAATTGCACCGTCCATAAAGGCATAACTTGGTGAACAATTGATATTGACAGAATCTTGAGCAGTTTGGTAACTTACCAATTTGGTAGGGTCAGCATTATATGGTTCAAAGATGGTGGTGACAACAGCCATAGGATTTCCTTGACTATCAGAAGATCTCACCAATAATTGCCAGGCTTGTTTGACCTTAACTTCGAATAAGTAACTTCTGATTGCAGCAGGAGTAGGTCTGGACTTTAAGATAGCACCGAGGGGTTGGCTTTCATAACCGCTTGGAGGACTGTAGAAGTCATCACTGGAGGGAGGAGTTATAAACCCTGAGACGGTGATGGCTAACAAGAAGATGATTTTGAAGGTGTTGAAAATCATTGCATAGAGATTTGGGACATAATTACCCCAATTTATAGGTTTTGCTTGCCCTAACCACCAGTTGTGTTGATTTATTTAAGGTTAGAATAAGGATCCGTAGTAGCAACCCAACCGTCCGATAAGTATTACATTCCATAGACGCTCAGCTCTAGTTTCTAACAAAGTTTGAATTATAATTTGTTTACAATCTTGGCAAACAGAGTTAGGATTTTAACTTCTCATCAAACTTAGGTTTGGAACATAACCGGATAGAGGAGTAGCTTAAGCTACAAACCGTGAAAGCATTTCTTACTACAAACCCTTTGTTTATGTTTGTCCATGTTTATCGTTGTCTGTTATCGCTTGTTATCGTTATTATCCGTTATCATTTGTTTACATACACCAATATAGCACGCACTGCATTGGTGTACGATAATACCGAGTACCTGGGCCAATTATGTAAGGACCCTTTTACCCTTAATCAAAACTACTAATAATAATGACGTATCATGCAGCCTCCAAACCTCCGGGTATTATTACCTGCACTTTGCATTATAATTCATTGTCTATCCTTCATAATACTTAGTAGTTATGGAATGTTTAGGCGAACGTAAGCTACCATCAAAGTCTTATCAAATGTCTCAGGTGGTTGATGCAAGCACTACCACTTTAGTCTAAAGATAATAAGGTTGAGGCAAAGCGAGACAGGACAAACACATATAGGGCAAGACCGCCGCATTCAGCCGTATGTGTTGTTTTAATTGGATAGTTGCTAATATTAGTTACAGGGAAAATTAGTTTCAGGGCTGGAACCGTATTTTTAACGCACCTTTTTGTAGGGCAGGTAGTTAATGGTTGCAAAATTAGCAGTTGTTAGGCTGCAATTTTTGGAATTTATCCAGCTTGTAAAAGAGACAGTAAACCATTACGTCAGTAAAAAACCAATCAGTAATTAGCTTAGAAACACCATGTGTACTAAATGCATGTGTATTCAAGGAATGTGTGTTAAAGGCGGTGGTTTGACAAGACAACAGTAGTGGAGAGAGATATTTTCTTAAACTTCTTTTGTTGAGGTTCTCTAAGTTTCTTTCTTAAAAAGGAACCCTAAGCCACACAAAGAGTATGGTTGATGAAGTAAGGTTCCAGGATGTCGTGAGGTATCGGTGAAGACAATAATTACCCGATAGAATACAACTGTCCATATCAGTAGAGTAAGGGATTGGACTCAATTGCTCAGCCTTCAGGACTAGTTTCAAGACTCAAAAAGTGAATAGAAGAATTGGCTTATTGAATTTGTAAAATAAATATCAAAAACAAGAAGACTTCATACTAATTCTTAAAGGGTTTGCTTTTTACAAAAAACAGTCTCTGCTCAATTGTTTTCTGGCCTTGCTAATTGGTCGTTTAGATTGCCTAAAGAGTTTAATAAATTTCCCTTAAAACACACTATAATTCCGTCTTGGCTCTTACTTCTCTCTCTTTCTCCACTTATATCCATTAAATACTAAACCGAAAACTCGCCTAAAATTAGCTAATTTTTCAATTGCAGATCGACAAGGGTTACAAATATAACCAAAGGGCTCCTCATCCTCTCTGCTACGCGTAGGTAACAAATGTAAATGGAGGGTTCAAGCCATGAGTGTCAAACCCAAACCCAAAGTTAGATAGTTCAAACCCAAACAAATAAACCTTGTTTTAAAGTTATACACTTCCACAACTAATGAGGTCGAGAATTAACTTTGGATATGTTTTTGAGACATAGCATTGTAGTATAAGGTTAAGTTAAATTAACCTGAGGTAATAAAGTTTGGAAGAAATCGTCCGATTTGGTGTAATTGTTCGCTAACCAAACACAGCAACGTGTACAACGTGTATTCCAAGCCTGTAATTATAGTTGTGCAAAGTTGTAGATGATTGGTTGAGTTAAGTTGAATGAGTTGATTGTGGGTTGATTACGAAACCTTAGGTTCGTGTTCAATTGTTGATGCAAACTTTAAAAATGGGTAGGGGAATTCCGGGTTTCGGGACTTGTTAGGGTTCAGTAAGGGTTCTTCAAGGAGGTTTCAGGGTTGGTTTAGGGTTGGTTTAGGGTTATTGTGATTTTGGATTGTAATGGGGTGATAGGAAGTAAGGCTGAGTGTAATGTTGGATCCTGACAATCGCCTTGGTTTACCTTTATAACTATTTTCTTGCTATATTGATGTCACCGAATTTTTAGACGGAGTTTAACAGTAAACAATGAATTAAGTTCTACCTTACATGAAATAATTTTATAGAATGTAAATATACGAAAAAGGTTGGTAGTGCCTAGCCAAGCCTTAATATACACACAACTGAAAATACCTTTGCCAAGTCTGCGGCTTATACACTCTCAGATTTAAGCCTCGAGTTTACGAGTTTAGTTCTATTACTGTCCATTGTTATGTGTAAGTCATTGCCTGGACTTATAATACTTCATACAATTTCTAGTAACTTCAAGATTGTCATTAAGGCTATATTTCACGTGATAGTTTCTTCTACTTATATTTTTAGACAATTCCTCAAATCTACAACTACGAACCTTTTCCGATAAGTGGCCGAATCGCATAAACCCCTGGATTTACATACTATCTCCGCATATATAAAAGCTTGGTTCCGTGCCGGCTATGGATTATAAGTCCAATTCCTCTCATTAACTCCGTTTCCGTTTAAGGTTAACGTTTAACCATATATAAACGTACGCCGGTCTCTGATCCTTAAAAGATAAGGATGATACACAAAAAACAGGTAGTCGTTATAGGTGGATCATACGGTGCAATGATTGCTGTTAGAACCATCTTCAACAAAGTCCGTGAAAATAAAGTGCACGTTACTTTGATATGTCCTAATGCTTATGTTTACTATAATGTGGCTGCACCCAGGCTTCTCGTAGAGCCGGATTTAAGTAGTAAGTCTCTTTTTAGCGTAGAAGACTTACTTAAAAGATATTCTAAGGATAACACCTCTAGAGTAGCCGGAAAGGTTGTCGAAATTGATGTAAATAAAAAGGCGGTGATAGTGCAAACTGCTGATAAAGACACTACAGAAGTTGAATACGATTATGTAGTGATTGCAACCGGAACCGATATTGCGGTGGAAGGGTTGCAAAACAGTCTGAAGCAAAAAGAAGTTTTAACTGCTGTTGAACAATTGAGTAAAGACATTGCCAGTGCCAATAAAATCGTCGCACTAGGCGGTGGGCCCACAGGGACTGAAGTGGCAGGAGAATTGGGTGGAAAGTATGGCAAAGATAAAGAAATCATAATGGTAACAGGCAAACCTACACCAATGAAGTCACTAGGAGAAGCAAAAGGTAAGAAAGTTCAGATGATGCTAGAGAAAGTTGGCATTGATGTAATTAACAATATCAGGTACAAAGAAGTAAAGAAGCTGGGAAATAAGTATCAAGTGGTTTTAGATAATCAACAGATCATTGAATGTGATACAGTGCTTAATTGTTCTATTTGTAAACCTAATACCACATTTTTAAATCCAGAGTGGGTTGACGAAAAAGGATACCTAAGAACTGATGAATACTTAAGAGTTGTAAATCACCCGGAAATAGTTGGAATTGGAGATGTTTTAGCAATAGCTCATAGTAATCTTGCTGATATGATCCAATGCCAAATGGCCGTATTCACGAGCTATATTAAAAAATACTATGACGATAAACCTAATACTGCCTTAGTGCCTTATGTGGCTCCTAAACTTACAATGATAATACCTATATCAACAACTGGTGGCGTGGGAGTTGCATATGGATGGAGTGTGCCTAGTTTTTTCGTAAAGTTAATCAAAGGAAAGGATTATGCTATTAATAGAGCATATAGGCTTTTTAGTTAACATTGGTGTACAAGTTTCTAGTATTCTCTAAAGTACCCTCATACTACCTCACATCGCATTTTTGAATGTGTCATCCTCGCAGTTCTTAACCGTTTTTGTGTCATGTCTAATATTGATCAGATAGCACAATTAAAATCACTCAACACCAGAGCTTGGAACGGTGAAGAGGTCCTTAGTCTACCCACTAAGTTGGACTCATCTTTAAAGAAAAATACCGCATTTATAAAGAAGATCAAGACCTCACTTAATAATGAACAGGTTAAGAACATCATAAAGGATATCGAACTGTTAAGCTTGCAAAAGTATCTAAGTGAGATTAATCAACAGGTTTATGATACTTTGGTAAAATTGAACAAACAAGATGATATTGGTGCCACAGTTGAAGTAATATCTAAGTTACATCAGAGATTTAAGAGTCAATTTACTACTCGATTGTTAGTCGATATGATCACAGGCTTATTGAATGTATATAACGAAGATGAAGAAGGAATTAAGTTAATAAGACAGAAGCATCTACTCCGTATGTTCATGGAGTTGACATTGGTAGGAATATTCAGAACAATCAAAGATATAGACAAACTGGAGGTTCCTGATAAGTTATTGAAGAGAATCAATAAAGATAACGTTGATGATTTGGTGATAATTTTCATAATAAAAGACTTGATGCAATTCGAACTCAATAATGGGACTTATTTATTGATATTATCTAACTTTCTCAAGAGGTACTTTCCTTTAATAGATAATTTACCCGAATCGTTTGTAAATACCTTCAAACAAACCTTTTCCATATATACTCAAGCCAATTTGAAAATCGTTCAAAATTTGAATAAAGAACTAAACACCAACATAAAGTCATACAATAAGAGCAGTTTGAAGTATGGGAAGACGTTTGAGGATCGTGATAGCGAGTTAAAGGAATTAAGAGAATTATACGAATTATTTTATAATAATGTTAAATACCAGTGTGAGATTTTGCATATAGAGTTTCCTAATTTGGAGATTACAGACTTGTCTATTGAAAATGAACAAAGAAAAACTATAGAGGTAGTCAAATTAAAAGAGCATGATAACTTGAATGTTTGGGAATCCAAAAAAGAAGAGAAGTTCTATACTAAGATACCCACAGTCGCTGAGTTGACTGAAAGTAGTGCTATACAATTTCCTAAACAATTTTTCAAAATGACTGATGGTGAAAAAATCGGGTACTTGATTCAAAAATTTGAATCCGTCGAAGACGATAATGATTATATTGAATTAGTATTGGTGTTCAATTCTTTAGAGTTGAATAATAAAGCCACCAAGAACAGATTATTGAAATTCTTCTTGGATTCAACCGAGACTTCTCATTACAAGATTTATGCTAAGTTTCTCAAAGTCAATCAAAGCAACATCCAAGATTTAGTTGATAATATTTTGGAAGTTTTAGAAGAGAAAGTCAGGGGCCAGATTTTTGTTGATAAAATCAGTTTCAAATTCCTCTATTTCTATATCGAAATGATAAAGTTCAAAATGATACCCAATTATATGATTTTTCACAAAATAAGATACTTAGTCTTAAATCTTCAAGTAAGTAATAATTTAGATGTGTTGAATGTCTTATTCGAAAAGTGTGGTAGATTTTTATTATATGATGTTGATTATAGAGAAACCATGATCAATATGTTGGAGATATTGAAGGACCAAAAGAAGTCACCAAAGTTAACCTTAAGCGACAAATTAGCAGTTTCCAATTTGATCTTGATTTTGGAAGCTCCTACTGCTGTTACATTAACCAAACCTCCTAAATATTCACCTAAACAAGAATTTATCATAAAGTTAGTTAAGAATAATCTTACTAAGAATAACATTGGAACTATATTAAAACTACTTCAAAAATATGATTTTTCTCAACCGGAATATAGTGAAATCATGGTGAATTTGTACACAGATTTCGAGTTGGTAAATGCCAATAATCTCCAAAATTTGGTAATTTTATTAAGAAGGTTGACTGTTACTAAACAGAACAAAGCAATTCTTATCAAGATAGTCGATGAATTAGTGGAGCTAATTATTAGGGGAATTGAATTGAATGATTATAGAATGAACAGACAACGTATTTTACATGTAAGAATTGTTAGTGAACTTTTCAATGAAAGTCTATTAAGTTTTTCATTCGTAGTTGAATTGTGTTACAGGATTTTGAACTTGGGCCACGAGAACAACCAACCGTTGCCCTTGAATTACCAAAATACAGTAGATGCTCCGAATAATTTTTTCAAGATTCAACTTATTTGCACGTTATTTAACAACATTAAGAACATTTTCTATCCAATATTGAAGTCTAATCCGAAAAAGCTTAATGATCAACTCACTAAAATGAACGAATCTGCCAAACAAAAGTTGTATATATTTTTGGTTTATTTCCAGTACTATATGTTTTGCAAAGAACCAATACCCGTGGAGGTTGCATTTCAAGTTAGTGATTTATTCAATAAGGTAGCAGATGACTTGGAAATAGAGAGATATGATAGGTTACAGGATGTTTTAATGGAGTTGAAGACCATCTCCCAAAAAAGAAGCAAGAAGAAGTCTAAGTCACAGATTGAGGATGAAAATGAGAATGGAGATGAAGTGGATGAAGAAGACGAACTTGAACAGTTGCAAATGAATAGACAAGAGGAAGAAGTGGAGGACGAGGAGGATGAAGAAGAAGACTCCGACACAGATTCGGATGGTTCGTTCAGTACAGATGAGTCTAGTGATCATGAAGTCATTGAACCTGAACCGGAGCTGACAAAGTCAGGACCTGACTCGAAGTTTGAATCTAATTTGGAAAAGGAGTTTAACAGACTTATTATGGAGTCATATAATGAAGCATCTTCAGTACCTACTAAAAAGAACAAGTCCGTTATAACCGTTCCCAAAACAGTTAGTAACGGATTCAACTTGTTGGTTAAGGATGGTAAGAAGACGGGATTAAAGGAAATATCGTTCAACAACGATATCATCAAAGAAAGAATTTTACGTGAAAAGGAACAAAGAAAAGCAGCTAACGAAAGAACCATGAGGTTGGTGAATAATATGTAGAAATGATAGACAGGGTATGCCAACTTTATTAAGATTACCTATAATACATAATATACTACTTAACTTTAACTAATACTATAGTTATATCATCTTCTTTACCACCAACGTATTTTTGCCCTGTGAGTTTAGATACCTCTTGAGCGAATGCACTTGGGAAGTTTGGATCTTTAGACACTTTAACTACTTCATCAACAAACCTCTTAGACACGTCCATCAAATCAGGACTACCAGATTCAGGGTCGAGATTGTCTCTCAAGAATATCTCAATGTCTTTGGGGATTATATTATCAGTTACTCCATCAGTCGCAAACATAATTAAATCATCTTTTTGTAAATCCCAAGTATATTCATCGGCTTTTTGTGGCGTATCAGTGATGTATCTTCTACCTTCTAGCTGAGCCTTTCTTAACACCTGTTCAGGAATCTTGGCTAATTGAAATGGTGTGTTGAAATTGTGAGTTTGGAATTTGGTTTCGTTGATTAACTTATAATCTCTGAAAACCCCACACCAAGAGTCCCCTAAATTGGCGACTTTGAGTTTGTAATCTGATGTAAGGATCCCCAAACAAGCAGTTGTACCTCCGATTTCTACGGTAGGAGATGTAATCACATTTTCAAATGCCTTTACCAATAGTTGCTTTGGAGTAACTGATTCTGTAGAACCTTCAAATTCTTGTTTGATAAAACTACACAACTCTCTAGAAATTGCAGACGAATCATAACCAGCTTCACTCCATCCTCCTACCCCATCAGCCACACCTACTGCTACGTTTCCATTGTGAATGTCAGATACGAACAAATTGTCTTCCCCGGTCGGAGACTGCAAGGCAGGCGATGGTTTTCGTTGTTTCCGTTTGAATACATTCGACTCCTCTCTGTCTTTGGGCTGATAAGCAAAGGCTATGTCAAAATTGGATGCAGTATTTATGTAGCTGGATGAAATGTTCGATGAGGTGGTGTTTTTGCCCTGGTTGGCCCACCACCACTTGTTGGAGGTGTTACTGAAATTCCTTCTGCTTCCTGTTATAGCATCACGCAACGATAACGAGCTGAAGGTCCTAATGCTTCTCTTGCTGGCGTAGGATAATATCATTCCAAGGATTATAGGTAAGACGTAAAAGAAAGAAATTCTCATTTGTGCGTAGGGCGTATGTTCGATTATGAGGTAAGTAGAGGCGTACACAGGAAATTTCCGGGAAGTTTGAAAATGGGGAGAGAACATTGACATCTAGACAGATATCACGTGGTTATATACTGACTTTAGTTTGGCTGGGATTTACTAGTGCTTGGTGTTTATGATACATTTATTTACATCCTCACTTTTCCGTTCTAGTCCGTATAGCTTGATTCGACTCTCCACGACCATTTCAAGTTCGCATTTAACATCGACAAAAATTTTCAACCAACCATTTACTTCTATATATTCACAGCATATAAGGACAATTGTCATGTCAGTCAATTTTAATGTTTTAAGATACTCCTTATTAGGAGCCGGTGTTTTCTACGGGGCCTATCACAGATATTCATTAGAATCCTCGGTCAAACAACAACAATTCGAAGCTGCTTACAGTAAAGAAGAAAAGTTGATCAAGAAAGCTAAAGCCGAATATGCCAAATTGAATGCTCCAAAAACCACTTCTAAAGATTCAATCAACTGGGAAGATCCTAACTTAGATATTGGAAGTGCTTTAGAATCTTTAATTCAAAAATTAGATTAGCCATGTATTTATATAATCAATGCATAATGAGAAAGAATTGACGTTCTGGTTTTATTGCTCTGTATGGTGCTGTATTGTGTGTTTAAGCATTCAATGACACTAACAATTAACTCAACCTCTTTTCTGAATTTTACTGATCCGGTACTTATCAACTCGCTTTATCTTCTATCTCTAGTCAGGCATTCGCACTATCATGAAAGGAAGGAGAGTACTAGGGTCCTATAGTCCTGAAAATGTAAATAACTCCATCACGTCAATTGAACCTTCCTCGCCTACGCCCAATCCACATTCTCCTAGGAGTGAGCTGCCTGAAATAAAATGTCCGATTTGTGAAGAACCCATGATAAATGTGTATCAATTGAATCAACACGTAGACGATGTTCATGTAAATATAAGTTCAGGCAATTCCTCTGCCAATGCCACTAAGAACTCGTCACCCGTTCCTAATAGAACTCCAAACAAGACAAAGACGCCTGTGTCGGGAAATAATAGAAACCAATCCCCTTTGAATATAGATCGTATTATTAATAGCGATTTTATACAGAAAGATGTCAAGAACTGGTTCAAAGAGACTCCACAGCGTAAAACTTTGAACTTGGACTTGTTTGAAGGCAATAAGGGATTTAGTTTGAGTGATGGGAGTTTAAATAAAGTCAATAGTCCAACACATGAGCCGTCTTCTGAGGCTTCAACACCTTCAAAAGTACCGGCCAGTCCTTTAGATAAACCAAAAATCACTAGAAGCCATTGGGTAAGGCCGTCGTCTAATACAGCTACCTGTAAATTATGTAACAAGCCTTTGAATGTTAAGAACGGAATTGTTAATTGTAGGAAATGTGGTGATTTGTTCTGTAATGAACATACCAACTATAAAGTCAGATTAAGAAACCCTAGCGGGCCAGAAACAACTCCTCAATATTCGTCAAAGGGAATTTGGTGTAAATGTTGTGAAACTTGTTATTTCAGCAAACCCGATATGGTGAAAGGAACAGATCCAAATATCATAGACTTGACTGAGAATTTCAAACAAATACGACAGAAAACCTTAGAAGAGACTCAATTGAATAGAGATAAGTTAATCAAGAGGTACATCAAATTAATCAACTTTTTGTGTGAATATCACAGTACAAAAAAACCGGATACTTCGTTGCTATCTATGTTTCAAACTGAAGAACCTGTGACTGAAAAGGAGAAGGAGATTATAGGATACGAGAACTGGGAAGATGACACTAAGGTTCATAGTTGTTATATTTGTTTTCATAAGTTTAATTTTCTTATCAGGAAGCATCATTGTAGGATTTGTGGAAGAATTGTGTGTGATGATAAGTTTCAAGAACGTAGAGAGTGTTCTTTGATGGTTCCTATTGCTATAATATTGAATATGTTACCGAACTTGAACTATTCTAAATTTGTACAAACCCATTTCAACGAGATCATTGCTAATGATTCGGTTCAAATAAGGCTATGTAAGAACTGCAAAAATGACTTGGTGTATGATTATAAATTAAAAACCATCAGTCAACCCAATGAAATAGTGGATGAGATATTTCAAAGTTATTACCAATTAATAACCATCAAGAATAACATCAACCATTACTTGCCCAGATATGAAACGTTGCTTTTGTCAAAAGATCTTAATTTGCAGGAAACCAACAAGATAAAGGATAGAATAATGACATACTTGAAGGATTACGAAAAATTGATTTACCAGTTCAAGTCACAATTCTATTTAAAAAACGATATAAAACCGTTGTATGCAAAATACACTAAACTTATCAATGGGATTAACCAGAGTTTGATTTTGTTTCTACAAGAGAATTTACTTAGATTCAAAGATTTAAATAACAAGTTCAAAAGTATTGAAAACGAAATGTTACCAGAACCAATCCCACAACATGTGGATGTGCCGAAGTTAACTAAACGACAAATAAGAGAATTAAGAGAACAACTAATGGTAATGAACGAGCAGAAGTTTATAATTGAAAATTTAATTAACGATGTTACGAAACAACGAAAATTTGACGAATTGCAACCGTTAATCAACAACAAACAAGAGTTGTTGACAGAGATCGAAAACTTAGAAACTCAACTAGGAGAATTTGGTTTTTAGGTCTATAATAATATAAGATGCGATTTACCTGTGAGAATCACAAATTTACGATGAATAGATTTATTTCTTCTATAAACTTTATCTATTAAACTTTTAATTAACCTCTTGGACTGGAGTTGAAATAGCTGGTGGAACTAAAGGTTGGTACAAGTCACCATGTAAATCACGGTGAATTGGCTTGAATCCCAAACTCTTAGTGTCAACTAATTCATCATTTAAATCACTGATCTTAGTGACCCCTAATAATTTCATAGTCAAAGCTACTTCATTCTTTAACAATTGAATAGCCTTTTTAACCCCCTTTTCTCCATATCCAGTATTGGCGTAAAGGAATGTACGTCCTAAACCAACCCCTTTGGCTCCAAGACATAATGCTTTAACAATATCAGTACCTCTTTTAACACCCCCATCGATGTAGATTTCGATCTTGTCTTCTAAGTTCTTTTGTTTCAAGACTTCATGAACTTCGGCTAAAACTTCAATTGGAGGTTTGGAATATTCCAATTGTCTACCACCATGATTTGACAAGACGACGGCATCAACTTTGTGGTCAATGGCAAGTAAAACATCTTGAACTCTTTGTACACCTTTAATAGCAACTGGTAAATTAGTACGGCTCTTGAATTCGTCTATATCTTTCCAACACAAACCAGGATCATGGAATCCTTTAAGTGGATCTTCGTCTTCATCTTCATCATTATCTTCAGCATATCTGAATTTATAATCCTTTTCTCTACGACCTAATACTGGAGTATCAACAGTTACAAAAATTCCTTTGATGCTACTATCTTTTTCAGTACATTCGTCAATTCTATCATAGGCGTGAGTTCTGTCAGGTTTAACGTATAATTGGAACCATTTTGGAGCTACAGTTTCGGCAGCGATTTGCTTAAATGGGTAAGAAGCAGCAGACGAGATCATTTGGATGATCCTTTCCAGCTCACAACCTCTGGCAATGGATAATTCTCCGTCTTCATGACCTAACTTAGCCATAGCAGCAGCGGAAACGTAGAAAGGAGCGGAGGTCGGAACACCTAAGAAAGTTGAGGAAATATCAATTTCTCTGGCATCAACTAAAACTTTTGGATTAAAGTAAATCCTTTGGTAGGCAGCATGGTTTTCTCTCATAGAGACTTCATCATCAGCACCCCCAGAATAATAAGCCCAGGCATCTGGAGCTAAGATCTTAGAGGCAATAAACTCAAAGTCATTGACATTACTTACTTGACTCAATGGAGGAGGATCTGGTCTCTTCTCTTCCTTTTCGGCAAAGAAATCAGCCGGTACATCTAAATCACCAATGAAATTTTCAGGTTCTAAAAACTCATCGATGACATTCAAAGGATGGATTTTGTTAAATAATTTCGAGGCATCTTTACCACCGAATTTCAAAATGATCTTGGCCCCACCAGGATGCTGTGATAAGAAATCAGTCAAGTCATAAACTTTGTTATTGATGGAAACCCATACTCTTTCCTCGATGGATTTGTGTTCCGATAATTCTTGTAATGAAACTTTTCTTGGTGAAAGAGGAATTGTATCCAATGATATCGAGGTATTGTAGGTGTTAGTGGCCAAAATGGACCCGGCAACGAACGTGGTGACCCCAAAACTGATAGCTAACGTTCTACGAGACCTTAACACTGGGGATCTGAACACTGACCGGAATTGTGATCTGGGAATTCTAAGCTTAGTAAACATTATAAATCAACGGTCTATGATTTGCTAATCTAAGATTACTATGAAAATTGAATAAATGTGAAAAAGTCCGATTTCAATATTTGGTTGAAAAATGGAGACCTGTTGATATATATATGAATTTTCTGTGAAAAAATGCCAAATTACTTTGGTGTGTAAGTAATTGGTCAAAGTCTCGGGAATAGCTTCAATGAAGAGTCGAATGTTGGGGTCAACCGAAATTTTCGTAGAAATAAAATTCCGTTCTGATCGGCGTGTACATTTACCAATTTCAATTTTGGTGGGGCAATATATACAAGGTGGGAGATACATACGATTACGATAAAAGTCTGGTGAATTCATCAAAGTTGATGGATGGGGAGCTGGATACAGCTGGTAACTCAAAATAAGAGTCAATGGGTTCAAGGGAATCGAGTGATGGGGCCATTAGATCATCGACGTAATCTTCAGGCATAAATGTGGTTAAGATGTTAAATGAATTGGTTGGGAACCGGAACCCTTCCATTGTAAGCCTATAGCAGTAATAGTCAAAATTGTCCCTCCATCTGCCATAATGTTCGAAATTAAGTTGTTTGTAGGTGTCAATGTAATCCATCAAAGTCCGGTCGGACGAATGTGCTGACAATCCCGAATACACCAACAAGCAGCTGTAAATGTAAAGGAATTTCATTGCTAAGTAATTTTTTTGTCTCATAAGGTCATAAACTCTGTCTTCTAGTAGGAACAACCATCCGTAGATTAGGGAAGCATTGTTGAACTTCACAGCATTAGTAAATGATGAATTTAACCTGTAAAGACCATTGATAAAGTGGTGAAGATCTTCCCCAGTCTCTGCTTTGTATTGATATACTTGTTGAGATAAGTGTAGGGTTAACGGAAACGACATATTAACAACTTTCATCTCTTTCTTTTCATAAGCATCAGCCAAATGAAGTAAATCATGATATGTCGTATCCTGTAACAAATCAAATGATGGAGTTAATGTGATCTTTAACCCTTTGCAAAAGATAAGCAAATCCAGGCTGCCATCAAAGGCGATAAGTGGTATAAATTTGAAAGGCTGTATAATTAAAAATGCATACATTAACACGCATGTTAGTACAATTTCCACAGCTTGATCGATACCTCTTATATTCTTTTGGATCTCTGTGATTTCATACAATTGGAACCGAATTAATTGGATACACTCCTGGAAGTAATACACTGTATGAATGTACAAGTCCTGAGAACTCATGGGTGCCTCCATATCCTCCATCAAGTACCTTTGACCTTGCTCGTTTAAACTGTAAAGGAACATACACGACATGCTGTAGATAGTTCTTCTCATTAAAGGAGATGTCTGCCAGACAAAAGGCACATGATGTTCAAAAGATCCTAGTAGTTGATGTTGGGCAATTGACGGATGGAGATAATAGTCGTTAAAGAACTTTAGAAGCTTTAATTCAAACCGTGTCACACCCAACTGCGTACCCATATCAGTTATATTGTGGGATCTTAGACTGTTTGATTCGATTATGTGGGTTAATTGTGTTAAGTCTTCATTCAGGTTGTATATCTCAATAACCTGGTCTTGTGGCGTATTCTCTATTGAAGTTGATAGTGATTGTGAAGATGACGGTTCTGATGTTTGTGGCTTAGTTATATGTAGCGCAAGCAAATCAACCTCGTAGATACATTCTTTATTTGTGGCACTACAGTACTCACAGCTAGGACGTGCCTTGTCACATGATATTTTCAACTTCCTACAGCTGTTGCATTTTTCACTCCTTCGTTTGGCTCTTTTACGTTTAGTAATGCTTGCCATTTTGCCATCACTGAGAAATGCGCATGGTGCAAATGATTATGTATGTTATCACTAGCAGAGTAAGTATGGGTGGACGGGTGCGTTCACGAACTACCACCTATGACCACAAAAGAGTTGCATACCACAAAAGCGAAAATGAGCTCAAGACATTCAGACATTATGTGTCATTACAAAACTCTAATTACGTACAGTGTTCGCCCCAGACCCCAGACCTCAGATCTCAGACCTCCGCTGGTGCGACCGTTCGTCCTTAAAAATTTTCCGCGAAAATGATTCATCCTTGTTGAAGAACTTTGACGTTTGAAATCATCTGAATAATTCATTATGCTTTCAAATAGCTTGCGTTCACAAATAGGACACAACGTCGCCAAGACGTTTGTCAGAACAAAGCCAAGTAGTTCTACCTCGGCTTTGGCCTACAAAACTTTACACCGTAACCAAAAAAGGCCACCTTTGCCAACTTTAGAGACTCCAAACTGGTCAGCAGATGCAGCTGTTTCCTCGATCTTGTACGAAACTCCAGTTCCTTCCAAAGCTCCCAGAAAACAACACGTCTTAAACTGTTTGGTTCAGAATGAACCGGGGGTTTTGAGTTCAGTTTCTGGTACTTTAGCTGCTAGAGGCTTCAACATTGATTCTTTAGTTGTTTGTAACACTGAAGTCAAAGACTTGTCAAGAATGACTATTGTATTGGCGGGTCAAGATGCTGTCATTGAACAAGCCAGAAGACAAATCGAAGATTTAGTTCCAGTTTATGCCGTGTTAGATTACTCTAATGCTGAAATTATCAAAAGAGAATTATTGTTAGCAAGAGTTTCCATTTTAGGACCTGAATACTTCCAAGAATTGATCACTAGCCACAAATTATACACTAGCGACGGATCAGCCATTCCAGATTTGGAAGCCCCAGAGTCAGCTTATCACCCAAACAACTTAGCTCCATCAGAAGCTTTAAGACAAAAACATATTCATTTAGACCACATTTCCACCATCACCTCCAAGTTTGGTGGTAAAGTCGTCGACATATCCGACAGAAATGTCATTGTTGAATTAAGTGCCAAACCCTCGAGAGTTTCGTCGTTCATTCAATTGTTGCATCCTTTCGGAATTTTAGAATTGGCTAGATCGGGAATGATGGCATTACCAAGAACTCCTTTGGATAATGCTGCTGAAATCGAAGAACCAGTAGATGCTGCTGATATTGTTGACGCTTCTCAATTACCTCCAGGTTAAATAGTGTATATATATTCGTTTTATTTTCTGATAACATCTGATAAATGTGCTAAATCCGGTTTGTTTCAGTTTGGTGTAAGTTTCGGGCTTAGTTATGCACAATCCTAGCCATAATTGTTACGCACGATTATTACGCACTACTTGTACGCATTAGTTGTGCACTACAGTGCGGATTACTCCCAATTCTACATCCGTAAAATATTCATGATACAATAGCATTCTATGCAGTATTGAGTGGCCTCCATTTAAACTCTAATTGTATGAAATTTCTCAAATAATTCGTTACATGTCTGACCATAGAAAGAAGGTAGACATCAAGAATGAGTCCAAGGACAACGATTTTGGTGGCACTTACCCTAAGACTTCCATAGATCCCGAGCCACACGTGAATTTTCAGGGGTATCCTCCCCCGATGTATCATCAACAACTTTATCAAGATGGGGGTCCTTACAACATATTGCCACAAATCCCTGGGTCCATCCACGATTTACAGGGGTCTAACACAGTACCCGGGTCTTTGCCACCGGGGTCGATGCCTGGTGGTGCTATAGGGGGAACTTTACCTCCACCAGGGTTTAATCAGTATCCCATTTTAGTCCAACAACCGCAAACACCGTTATCGAATTCAAGTATTGAGCGTCAGATGTACGATAAGGGTCCTTTTCCACAAATACCGCCACAGCAGCATCAATCAGGACAGACCCTGACACAACCACAACCACAAATACAGGGCCAGGGTCAAGGAAATCTACAAACAGTGTTCAAATCCAAAGAGGACGACTACCCCAACAAGAAAGCCAAACTCAAAAACTCCATACCTAAAAGAAGGGCTTTGACAGCTTGTAATACCTGTAGGGCTAAGAAAGTCAAATGTGATAATATGAGACCCAGGTGTGGGTCTTGTCAGAAGAATGGGATCCAAAACTGTGAATATGTCAACGAAGATCAAATCAACGATATAACCAACCGAACGTCGATGTCGTATAATATTCTTCAGAAATTGGATACGTTGATGGAAGAGGTCCAGAGTCTTAAAGCAGAGAAACTGGGACCTAGAACTGAGCGTGCTAAGGTCCATGCTAGTGGAGATTGGGACATGTCATTTACATCAGTGTTAAAATGGACCTATTTTGAGTCTAAAGTTCCCGACCTTGTCAAAGATTTCGACGGCATGGAACGTAATCTTTTTATGTCCTACGGGTTATCGAATCTACCGCCTAACACTGATAGTTTGACTATAGAAGAGAAGTTTTCCAGCTTACAGCTCATTGAGAGTGTATTTTTTAATTCTTTGAGTCAGTGTATCAATTCGTTTTTTATCAATTGTTATACAAA
Source organism: Yamadazyma gorgasii (assembly GCA_003708985.3). NCBI lineage: Eukaryota > Fungi > Ascomycota > Pichiomycetes > Serinales > Debaryomycetaceae > Yamadazyma > Yamadazyma gorgasii. Next base: position 605,462 of record PPPC03000006.1, on the reverse strand, counting down.
AGTTCCAATTTTAGATACGCTAAAGTTTGTAGAGGCTATTGAACTTTACAGGATGTTCCATAAGTTAATCCCAGGGTTTTCATTATTGAGGTTAGGTGAAGATTTCGAACGGACGATTCTTTTCAATAAGGAAATCGGTGACATGTATTTGAAAGCAGTCGACAATGGTTTGGAAGATACGCCATTCAGAAGAAATGCTTATTTTGGGTTATGTTCCTACATTCCTATAATTCCTTTAGTGTGTGCTTTGGGAATCCTTTCTTCTCCCGTGCAATTGGATAACTTTGCTAAATACAAAAACTCGTTGGAAGAAAGAACTGACCTATCCACCAGTTGCTTAACCAAGGAAAGCATAGCATTAATACCGTCTATTTTGCCTAAAGAAAGACTAGCTATTTCCAAGTGGATGATAGCGTACTCCAAAGGGATGTTGGTGTTTTTCCCAAACGTTTATAAAGATATAACTGTCAATTCCGTCACCTATTATGTATTGTTAAACCAGTTTGACATGTATACTTTAAAACCAATTCTGGCTTACAAGTACATAAACTTGGCTTGTCAGGATATGATGTATTACTTAGATAGAAGAAGAGACAAGTACCAGAAAGTGATTTATAAGAGTGTACAGAAAAAGAGATTAGTAGAAAGGTTATTCTGGATTTGTTTGAAATTAGAGTGTGAGTTAAGAACTGAATTATCTCCAAAGTGTTCCAAATCGGGTATCATTAACGTAGAACCTCCGTGTGTGTTCCCTACAATCCCCGAATCGATTCTTAACGAAGCTGACGAAACTTTACACAGTCCCGAATGTATTCAAATTGCCACTAAATTTGATGACCAGTACACTTGGTATTACTTTCTTACTGAAATAGCCGTACGCAAAGTAGATAATGCTTTGTTCAACGAGTACTTTACAGATGAGTCGACGAATCCAAGGTCTTGGGATCAACTGAAATTCTATAACGAAACGTTTTGGATTTCTTTCATCAAGTACATCAATCAATATAATGGGATTATCAATTCATTGAGTCCAAAGATCCGTAATTTCATTTTACAAGAGGTTGATATCGACCACATTTACAAATCAGTGTATCTAGCATCAGAAAAAAGAAGAGTCAAAGAAAAGGACGAAAACATCACATCCGATTTGAATGAGTTTTTGATTGATAACGAGTTGTTAGTGCAATCCCAATCGGAGTCTATCATGTATATCAAAACAAGAATTTTGACTTCCAAGTTACTTTTATTCAGACCCATGATTTACTTAATTTTACATGATAGAATTCCCATCAAGGAGCTCTTGGAAGGATTATTATCATTCTTAAGTGAACTGCAGGCATCCCCAACAGCTGCAGATTCTACTTCCAGAACTATGTTTTCTGATATCTCCTCGTCCAATGATGAAGTAATAATGGACTACGATAAGATATTAGAAGCTCCATTGTACTATCAAAGGAACAACTCCGAGGAAGACTTTTCTGACTTTTTTTCAGATAACAAATCCGACGAAGCTTACTTCAAGAGAGAAATGTTGCCTAGTGCCAAGAAGCAAATCATAAGATTATTCTTTATCAATTTAAAGACAATTCCAAAGCTCAACATCCCGAAATTGGCAGCTCATCGTCATCCTGGTCAATGGTATTACTTAAGAAACTTATTGATCGGTAACTTCTACATGTTTTTACTATACACGAAGTTGCAAGAGTACTTAGGACGGTTACAAAACGAACCTGAGTTGCACAAATTAATTGCAGGGAACCCGTTAGTTCCATCATTTGGAGCTTTGGGGGACGCGATCGATGGAGTATTGTCTAAAGCCTTAGTTATAGGGACCTTAGAACACTCTTTATTAGTGTATAATTACTGGAAGGATGAAGCCACCGACTGTTTGGTGTATGCTGAACTTATCGAGAAGTGTCATGCCACTTTAACAGAAAATGCATAATATACGAAGGATCTTAGGCTCACGTTTTTATCTCTCCGATCTCGCATATAAAGTGCGCAAAAAATTGGTGGTACAGCCTTTCCTAGAGTAAAAAACTATGGAGAAGTCGATAGATGCCAACTGGACCAACGAAGACTACGAGATTAAGGAACAAGATAGGTTTCTCCCTATTGCCAATGGTATGTTTTTGGTGTACGAGCCTTTTAGGTGGTTTTAAATAGGCTGCAAAAAAAGAGTACTAACAAATGTAGTTGGAAGAGTAATGAAGAATGCTCTACCACCCCATGCAAAATTGTCAAAAGAGTCCAAAGTGTGTATCCAAGAATGTGTGAGTGAATTCATATCGTTTGTAACCAGTCAAGCTGTTGATAAATGTAAAATAGAGAAAAGAAAGACCTTGAATGGGGAAGATATTTTATGGTCTATGTATACGCTTGGATTTGAAAACTATTCAGAGACTTTGAAAATCTATTTGGCCAAATACAGACAATACGAACAACAAGAGGCTGAGAAAAGACCACAAAGAAGAAGGCAAAGGAAGCGTAAAGAACAAAATGATGATAATGAATTGAACGAGTTTGAGCTGGAGGATTTCTTATCGGACAACATAAGTCCTAATAACTCAGAAACATCAAATGAACAGTACTTGAAAGTAGAGCCAAATATGAACAATGAGACTGAAATGGGCCAGGGATACTTCAATGATTCTAACTTTGTAAATTTCAACTTGAATCAAAGGTCTAATTCCATAAACAACTACATGGTGATTCCGGGCTCAGTTAGTTCAGGCTCAAGTCCTAGGCGACAAAATAGAAAGCTCGAAGAAACAATAGGTGGTTACCAATATACGGAATAAATTAGCAAGCTTTGCTCTTTGGGTGTACGGAAGTAAATATATAGACTGTTTTGATACTTTATAGATACAAATGCATAAGGTTAGTAAAAAAAATAAAAAAGTAACGACAACTGCAGGACTCGAACCTGCGCGGGCGAAGCCCAAAAGATTTCAAGTCTTTCTCCTTAACCACTCGGACAAGTTGCCAAGATATGAGGAAATCTTTTGCCCGGATTTATATGAATATAGAATTATTTCCATTTTTTTGCAATATCTCGGCGCAAAGAGCTTTAAATCGGCTGAAAATGTCTTATTCACATTTATAAGTAACTAATACATTTATTTTCACACATAAACACTAAAAACAACCAATGCTACTTAAGCAATATTCAAAAATGGTAAAACACAATTAAGGAACAACACCAGCAAAATGCTTTAATTCATCAGTTTCGTAATCATAAACTTCCTTACCTTCAAAATAAGTCTTATAAACCTTAGTATGGGTGATGCTAGGTGCGTTAAGTAAATCGGTATCTAAAACAATAAAGTTAGCCCATTTTCCTTTAGTTATGGTACCCTCCTTCAATTCTCTTCCAGTGGCCATAGCACCATTGATAGTTACCATTTTGATGACATCTTCTCTAGTTAAGTCCCAACCATGTTTGTTTTCAGTAATAGCTTGAAGACCAGGGAAGATATTGGGAGTATCAGGACTGAAAACCCAATCGGATCCAATAGTAAGCAAGGTTCCAGCCTCTTTTAAAGGATTGAATGGGTAGACACTGTCAGGGTTAACTTCAGGTTGAAAGTCAGAGTCGTACCAGTTGGCAGGACTCATTTCGGCAGTGATGTTAAGATCTTTGTATCTTTTACAATCCTCTAAACTGACCTTCATGTTATGAGCTAATTCATGACGAGGTCCATTAGGATTCTTCTTACGTAACTCTTCGAAACAATCGAGGGCAAATCTAGCGGACCCATCTCCACAAACATGGACCTTACAGGTCCTACCTTCTCTGTCAAACCTCTCGATGCTTTTCTTGAAGGTGTCCTGAGGAATCAATAAACGATTGTAGCTGATTTCGTTATCTTCAGTAAGAGGACAATGGGAATAGTTCTCAGGCCAAGGAACCCCGTCTAACCAACACTTCAACATCATTGGATTGAAATGTTTCGTTTTATAATCTTTAGCATTATAAATTGTATGGTGCAAAGAACCAACGGCTTCTTGAGGGAACGCTCCGACCCCATAAAAAACCACATGTCCATCAAGGTTAATAGTTAAACCGCCTTCCTCGTCTAACTTCTTAGCAGCCTCTAAATAAACGGTGTTGGCAGATGCCTCTTGTACTGCAGTAAACCCAAAACGGTTACTCATTTGTACACCATACTTCAAGGCCACAAGATTATCCTCAGCACGAAGCTTAGGGATAGAATTGAATAATTTGGTAGCTGCACCTTCAATTAATTCACCTGTCATTCTGCCTTGCTCATCTCTAATAAACCAACCATCCCACGGATCTTGTTCTCTATCAATAGAATACCCCGCCGCTTGAAGGGCTGCAGTATTAGCAAAGATATTGTGAGTCGTGTACTCTCTGATAACAACTGGTCTAAAATGTTAGTAAGCTGTTCTGTAACAGTTTGGTCCTGCCCACCGGGCTCAAAATGAGATAAGATTTTGAGGACCCATCGCTATCGCTAAATAGAAGCGGAACCGTTCCGCCATACATACTGATCACCGAAGGCTTCATCAAGAAATTTTCTATCGGGTTTACCATTTTTAAAGCTTTTGTAATGATAAAAGTTTCCGATCAACCAATTAGAAATGGTTTGGATATGAGCACAATGATTATGCAGATGTTTCTTAAACCCTTCCACAATCTCCTGCTCGTTACTGTACACACCTAATTTTGCATCGAAAAGCTTTTCTCTTGATGCCATCAACAAATGGCAATGGGCATCATGCATCCCTGGCATGACAAATTGTTGTTTCAAGTCAATTACTTGCATATCTTTAGCCAATTTGGTGATTTCCTCGGTGGTGCCAATTTCGGCGAAAAATCCATCATCAGTTACGATGAAAGCTTCAGCCTTAGGCATTGAGTCATCTACTGTATAAATGTTTCCATTAACATAAGCAATTGGCATTTTCTTTAATTTCAGTCTTAGTAAGTAATAAGAGTAAGATAAAGAGTAAGAAAAAGATGGAGAAGAGATTTATATGATTTCCTTATCAGGGGTTTAAAAGAGAAGACAGCCAGAAAAGGGAAAGTAACCCATGAAACCTATTTGAATTGGAGAAAAAGTGATAAAGAAACCTAAAAGGGTTATCAGGAGAGACTCGAAGCAAGTCCCAGGAAGATATTATCCTTAAGAGGCTATAAAAAGAGAAGTTGGGAAATTCGAAACATTTCCAGATACTTGTTCCAGATTCAAAACCTCCCTAGAGGAACTCCGATTAGAAAGTTACTAAGAATATCCTAAAGAAGTTACAAAAAGAGAATGATACGCTGATAAGTAATCGATAAGATAAGAATTGAAAATTGGTGATAAGAGCAAATACACGAAAAACCACAAGAAAACCCAAAACAAAACCACAAGACAAAAAAATAACAATGAAATGAAAACAGACAGATGAAAAATGGCAAATGTCTGCATATTATAATTCCAATAATAATT